>JAULLF010126209.1:0-12763 GCA_035668175.1 Sarracenia flava
AGAGATTGAGATGAAACTTTATATTGTGTAACTAGATTGTGAATTATTGTCAAAATCCAGATAGAACATGTCTATGTTGTTTAGTTTAATTTTCTACAGATTAATTATGATAACCAGATATATTATGAAATTGTTCAAAATTACAGGAAACCTTACCAGATTTTTTTTTTTTGTTTTGACACTTAGAATATTTTCTAAAATTTTGGGATGTGACAGTTTGGTATCAGAGCCGACTCTCCTTGCCTCCGAGTGTGGGTCCTTGGCGTCTTGTGTGGCATGTGGGTGGACTACTGAGTCGGCGGGTCCGGGGAGTTGACTAGTAGGCTACTGGAGATGACAGGCTACTGCATGCAGACGTGCAACCCTAAGGGAGGAGGATTGTGACATCCTGGTTTCCTACATCGGAATGGGAGAGGGAGTTCCTGGGCTATAAAAGTAAAATCGTGGATCCTTACAAGTAACAAGACCTTTTCCCATGTGGTAGGGACCTTAGTAGAATCCCACGGTTAAGCGTGCTCGGGCTGGAATAATTCTAGGATCGGTGACCCACTGGGAAGAACAAAACCGTGAGGGATTTGCCAAAAAACGGACAATATCATTGCATGTGAAGGGTCGAGGTGTTACAAAGGGTATAAGACCCCTGGTTCCCGTGATGGGTTCTACGGTGATGTGAAAAAAGGAGTAGAGACTCCGGAGAGGGGTAGAGGCCCTGAGGTTGTATACCTTGTGCACACTAATGGGCTGCTTTGTGTCCGCTAATGGGCTGCTATCTACATTCCAACCAAGGAAAGAACTTGGGTCACGCGACGAGGGCGTCACGTCTTTGAGTGTGAGATATTGTGATTCCCCATCACACATCGGTGGAGATAGAAAATAAGTCTAATAACTACTAGTAACTTGGGCTTAAACTTTTGGACCGCGTGATTAGACTCTTTAATCAAGTTATTGGGTCAGTGGTTTGCCTGGGTCGTTACAAATGGTATCAGAACCAACTCTCCCTGCCTCTGAGTGTGGGCCCCTGGCATCTCGCATGGCATGTGGGCGGGCTGCCAAGTGGACAGGTCCAAGGAGTTGACTAGCAAGCTACCAGAGTTGGCAGGCTACTGCACGGGGATGTGCAGCCCTAAGGGGGGAGGATTGTAACATTCTGGTTTCCCACATCGGAATGGGAGATGGAGTTTCTTGGCTATGAAAGTAAATCGTGAACCTTTACAAGTAACGTGGCCTTTTTCCAAGTGACAAGGACCCTGGTAGAATCCCACGGTTAAGCGTGCTCGAGCTGGAGCAATTTTGGGATGGATGACCCCCTGGGGAACAAAACCGTGAGGGCTTTACCCAAAACGGACAATATCGTTGCATGTGAAGAATCGGAGTGTTACAATATTTTTGTTGCTTATTTTGTATTTTGCAATGAAAAATCATAATCGATCTGTTTTAATAGATCGGTTCCGATTCCGTTTTACTTCATCCAATAGTTTGAATCGGTGCGGCGGCGGCTAAACAAGAAGATTACAAAAATTAATTCAATAATGTTGTTTGGTCACCCAGAATGAACTTGATTTGCATATTCCATTATCTAAGCACTTTGTTGATTTATTATTTTTTAATACAAAGCATTTGTGATACATTATTAATTTTGTTTTAGTCAAAGATATGGTGATTTTGCAAGGAGACTTGACAAAGAGAAGTCAAAACCAAGTGATAATAATAGATGCAGAGTTGGTATCATGGGGAAACAAAGCCTGGTCATCAAGATGTCACACAAGTGAAGTGTAGAGGATATGCACTATTCTTGTATGTACTTGTGGGGGGTTTTTTTCATTAAAAAATTATAAAATAGAAAGAGATCAATGGTTAGATAAAGGAAAAAGATAGTATGATCAGACTATATAGCATTATGAACACGTGATATCATGGCTCTATCATGGCTCTTTAAATTCTTAGTAATGTTTTAATAAGATGATCATAAGAGCACAATCATCTATTCTATTTATAACTCTTGATGGAGCTATTAGGATAAAAACATGGCCCTTAAAAGATATCATCATATCTTGAAATATTATTTGAATAAATTGTATCCATGTTCTACTTCAATCCATGGCTATCCAATGGGTATCTGACCCACTCTAGTCGAGTGACTCTAGATCACTAGAGTAAGTGGACCTATGATATCTTTGTTGGGATTTGAATCCCGATGATCACAATAATAGTGTATATAAATCATATTAAAAACTCTAGACGGACAAACATCAAAACAAGTTCCAGATTAAAACTTTTTATATTAGACAATCAAAAGTTAAACCCTGTACTCCCGAAATCAGAAAAGAATTGTACCTTCGAAATATCTCTAGTTTGATTTCGATTCTAGCAACAAACTTTGATTAGAACAAAATATTATCTCAACAAGAAATTCTGGCAGAGTTTTCTCGATTTTTCGGACTATACCAATATAATCAACAACCTGTATAACAAAATATTAGCTCAATAAGGAATTAAGTCATTCAATAGCATCCACAACAAATACCAAGACATATATTTCATCCTCCAATCAAATCACAAACTAAACTGAAACTAAAACATACAACTACAGACCCAATGATACCACACATGCATGCAAAATATGATAAATGACCTTATGACCTTACAATCCAACACTAATAAAACAAACTACATTTCTCCAATAATTACACTACTTCGTGACATATTATATTATTTCAGTAATTCCTACATCTCCAATGTCTTCAAATTTTTAAGTTGTCGCTATGTTAATCTTTCTTTACCTGAAATATGTTAAACCACGGGTTGAACCCAAAAATATGATAAAGACTAAAAATAAAAAATTACAATATATGTGACGTGAGTCTGTGGGTATCAACAAAATCATATTTACCATAATATTTTCAAAATAATCTTTATTTCCCACACACTTGATTTTTTTTTTAAAAAAAAAAACCATTTTGTATGACATTAGGCAACCACTTAATAAATTTTATGTATCTTTCTCACTTATATCTGAATATTAAACCATTTATGTCAAATCATATTTACTTTCAAACCAATCACTCCTTTTAATTAATTTCTATCGAGTTATCATTCCCAATCATATATCATTAAATTAATCATTCAGTTGTTTCGTTTTATTTTGTTCCATTCTAGCTATTCCCATTACATTTGTTTAATTTCCTTTCAAGTTGAGTCATATTACCATTGTCACCATTACATTTAATAGCTTAATTACATTTGTTTAATTTTCTTTCAAGTTGAGTCATATTACCATTGTCACCATTACATTTAATAGCTATTTGTTCAATCAATTATATCTCACTTAAGGAATCCATCTCTTTTCACCTATTGGTATCTCATCTGTTTCCTTCTAATAAATTTTTGTATTTTGATTTCCAAAACAGATTCCATAACGATTTATTAATTTCAATATTAGTTAATGAAATTTATTTATTAAGTTTCTTGCTTAGTTAATCATTTCAATATATCTTTTATCTGTTTATACAATGAATCATAGCCCGTCAAGCTTATAGAACCCCTCACGTTTATCCAATCAACTTACCAAGTCCCTTAGATAAACGGTTGTTCTATAACTTACCTAATCTCGACTTTTACGGTTTTTCATCTGAAACACCCAAAGGGAATCTAACCTCACCAGTTTATGGGAGCTACCCAAAAGGACCCAGCTCCCTAATCGCGTGACCTTATTGGTCTTTTACCGTAGAGCTAGTCAATCCTAACTTAACACAACATCAATTCGGTTCATTGTTCACAATATTTTCGTCTTTTACTGTATTACTATAACGTGAGCCCAACCCTATGACCTGGGTTCATCTTACCAATCTCATAATTTCCATTGTCTTTAATTTGTTAAATCGTCGTGAGTTCAACCCTAAATATTGGTTTCTCTCACCAAATCTTTACCATTTCCACAATACACTTTAACATAACTCATTTCATTCAATGCAATTTACAATTTTAACCATAATTTATTCTCATACATGTTATCTCGTTATCATTCATTAGTTTTATCATTCCATTTAATTCATATCTGTTATCTTATTCAATCAAGTTATCCATAAATTTCATATGTATTTATATCATTATTCCACATCTCATTTAATAAACTTATTAAATCAAAATTTATATTAATATATTGTTCTCAATAGTTCATATACCTTTGCCTCATATGTTCACATTTAACCATAAGTTACAATTTTTCACCATTCAAATATCATATCTTTATAATTCAATCATAGTTTATTGAGATCATCAATTTCATCAACTAATCAAGATTTAGATCTTTACTTAATTCTCAATACTTCTCATATTCACACCAATCAATAGAATCGAATTATAACCTTTTCATTTACTGACTTCAAACATAATTATATATTTTAAGCTTGTCACTTTCATCTAATCATGGAATTAAACAAGTTTTATCATGATGAAGTTAAGTTTTCTTTAAAAAAAAGAAAGAAAGCTTCTCAAACCTCATGAATTTAAATATAAACATAACCTTAATTTCATCAACCATGAACCATCAACTCATGGATTCCAAGGTTGATCTAGGAGTTCAAATTATTTATCTAATTCTGTTATTTTCGAACCCCAACCAAGTAACTATAATTCAGGTTATTCAATTTTCTCAATCACACTTTAACACTAATCTTGCTTTATAATTATTCAATTAAGACTCTATCAATCTAACATGTTATTAAACTTTAATCTTACCACTTACACTCTCACATGCTTCTAATGTTATTCCAACTATTAATCTTATCGTTTAAACTCATCATTATGAACTCCAACCATCCACTTTACCCAATTTAAGTTTTAATCAAAAAGCGCTAAATTTTAAAAGATTATTTTATCCATTTAAACCCAAATTTTTCATGTTAACTCAACAAATCTAGCTCTATAAATGTCACTAACTCTAATTGTATATTTAATTTCAATTGCACTATTATTTTTTATAAATCAATTAAATTAAATGAACAATTAAAGTTTAAGTAGAAAAACCTCAATTTATATGAGATTTTCACCATTAAATCCCAAATCTCATATTCTTAACGTATATCCATGTTCTCAATACTTATTTTAAATACTTGTGTCATCAATTTCATCCTTATTTTAAGGTCTAGATTTTCACCTACGTCAACAAAATTCGCCATTCAATTATATAATCTTAATAACTCAGAAATCGAACCATAAGTCAAAATTCCGTTCATATACCTATATATATTTTTTTTAAATTCAAAGAAAGCCTCTAAACTCACCAATTTATATTATTTCAATCATTTTTAAGTTACAGTTTAGTCAAAAGTTATCAATCTTTAAATTTATGCTCAAAGCATAAAACTTTATCGCATATATACACAAATTTTCAAGATTAGTCTAAAACCTATCTCGATCGAAGCAAAACCTGAACCTCGGTTCACAAGGTGGGCATTTTGGTCGACGACGGTTGGCGGTGGTCTCGTTGCTGCAGATCACCAGTGGTTGGTGGTGTGATGGTTGACACCGAAGGTCGGTGCTAGTGTGGGCGACAAGCGATGCCGACTCTGTCTCTCTCTTTCTCTCTCTCTCTCTATCTCTCTCCCTCTCTCGTGCAGAAGCACCGCACGCCTCTCTTTTGTTCTCCTTTTTTCTCTTTTTCTTTTCTTTCTTTCTTTCTTTTCCTTTTGTTTTACTAACCTAATCCCCACTCCCATTTCTGTTCTATGTACTAGCAGTGACATGTTGGGCTGATTCTGAACCATGTACGACATCTTCCACATGCTGCTCTGGTTGTGAAATTGGCATGTCGATGGTAGCACCTCAATCTGGTTCAGGATCTACACGTGTCTCGATAATCCTTCCACTACGTGGGGACAATGGGATATCAATGATCCTTTCCTCTGGTACTTTTACCGTACCACTGGTATTTTCTCTAAATTCTTCCAGAACATTTGAACTTTTAGCCTTGTGATTCATTACATAGTCATCCTCTTAGAACCTGACATTGGTACTGACAATTATCTTCTGGTCCTTATGACTATAAAATAAACCTCCTTTCGCTCCCTTGAGATAACCAACTAAGAAACAAACTTATGTTACTGGTTCCAACTTATATGCGTTCCCTTTCATCACATGTGCTAGATACCCCAAAATCCGAACATGTCTTAGACTAGGCTAGTGTTTAGTTCACAGTTCTGTGAGAATAAAAGGTACTGACTTAGAAGGTACCAAATTTAAAATGTAAGCTACTATTTCTAATGCCAACCCTCAAAACAAATTCAATAACTCTGAATAACTCATCTTTGATCTTACCATCTTCATAAGAGTCATATTCTTTTTTTCTGCTACACCATTATGTTGTGGAGTACCCGATACAGTAAACTGGGATGTAATCCCTACCTCTGGCAAATAGTCCCTAAACTGTCTAAAGCGGTACTCACCTCCACAGTCAGATCGTAATGCCTTGATGCATTTATCTAGATGCTTCTCTGTTTCTACCTTAAATTCTTTGAATTTCTCAAAACATTCAGACTTATGGCAAATCAAATAAATGTATCCATACCTTAAATAATCGTCAATAAAAGGGACAAAATATTCAAATCCACCCCTAACTCGGATTGTCATTGGACCATATACATCAGAGTGAACCAGTTCCAACGGTTCTTTAGCTCTATAATCTTTAGCCTAAAACAGCCTCCTGATCATCCTTCCCTCTACATAGGATTTACAGACTGCAAGTTCCTCCTCTTTCAATGAACTTAAATCTCCATTTTCAACCAGTTTATTAATCTTTTTTAGAATGATATTACCTAGGCCTAAGAGCTAAAGGTATATTTAGTTCATTTTAGAATGTTCCTTTCTCTTAAATGGTAAATTAGAAGTGTTATTGAATTCATTCTATTGCAGTGTAAGAGAGATGGAAGTAATTGTTAGCCTAAAGGCTCTTCAATCATGCTCTATTTTGGTTTTAACCTAACAACAAATTGATTTGTTTTGTTGCTAATGCCTTTGTTATGTTTGAGATATAATTTCAGAATTTAATATCATTTATTGAAGCTCAAACTCACAGCAAATTAAGAAGAAAATCAAGAAAAGAGAAAAGGACTTGATTCCTTTTCCCACTAGAATCGAATCCTTCTGTTCAAGCTCCAAGATTCCTTGATTCGATCCCTTGGAAATTGACTCGAACCACTTGGCAAAAATCAAAGACATGACTCGTCTCCTTTGAAAAAGGATTCGAATCCCCTAGCAGTTTTTGAAGAAATGATTCGATTCCTTATCCTTTGATTCGAATCTCTCGCCCAACTTCAGCACCAAAGTTCGAACCATGAAGAAAAGGATTTGAACCCTTCCAGATTAGTTTCGAACCTTTCACTCCTATTTTAGTACCAAGGTTCGACACCAAAGTCTCTAGGTTGGACACATATTTGTTGGCCTATTTCTCTCTCCTCGAAGGTCCTTTAAGGTTCGACACCCTCCATGAAAAAGTTCGAACCTTCCCTCTTTTTTCAACACGAGGTTCGACACTTTCCCTTCCTCAACCTTTTAAAGTTTGAACCCTCCAAGAATAAGTTCGAACCCTCCTAAAAGGGTCGAACCCTACCCTTTAAGGTTCGACACTTTGGAGCATTTATTACGATTTCTGAAGCTTCAACAGTATGATTTTCAAGCATTAAATGTTCAATTAAATGCCTCAACGGCTACAGCTTTTCTCTCCAATGTTCAAATTTTATGAAGGCTATTTAAGGAGGACTATTTGAATTTCAGACAGGTGGTGAACAAGTGCAAATGATTTAACTCTCATATTCACAGCTCCATCACTGTTTCACTACTCCAAGCTTAAATTTTATTTATTGAGCTTTTGTTTCTGGTTCCACCAGACTTGTAAATCTTCTCTTCTCCATTTATTGTACCTTCATTGTAAATCCTTATTTGAGAGAGAGATTATATTTTGAAGTGAGTTTTCGTTGTAAAACATATCAACCAAGGAGATCACTACTTTGGAAGAAAAACAGAGACTATTAAAGCTTCCTCTTAAAGTTCATTCAGGCCTTGAGGAGTGAACCCGCAATCATCCTCTTGAATGTTTGGAAGACATCCTACAAAATTTCTTGGTCTAGAAGTGTACCTACAAAGCTTCTAGGTTTGAAAGAGATCCTGTAAATCTTCTGTAAAAAGTTTAAAGTGCACCCGTAAGCATTTCAATAGTGGAAATTCCCAAGGGGGTTTGGGGAGTGGACGTCGGCTGAGATTTGGCCGAACTACTATAAACCTTGGTGTTGTGGTTTGTTTTTCTTTTATCCTTTAATCTCTTTAATTCTTACACCTATATCTAGTTTATTCCACTACATATTAGTTTAACTCTCGTTTGCTAGAATTTATTTTAAAAGAGACTAAAAAGACCATAGTTTGTCACACAACCTATTCACCCCCCTTTAGGTTGCCTACCTGGACCAACAATTGGTATCAGAGCCTCGGAACTTCACCTATTTTATATCTTTACACTTTCTTAGAGTTAAGATCCTATGGCAACCACTAGATTTTGCCTTGCTCCATCTGAAGGACAATCCACGTCTAGACCTCCTCTGTTCAGTGGAACGGACTACACCTATTGGAAGGCTAGAATAAAGATTTTCATTCAAGCCATAGATTACGACCTTTGGAAAGTAATAATCAATGGACCTAAGAGACCTACCAAAACTGTTAAAGGAACCAGAGTTCCTAAACCTGAAAGTGAATGGTCTGAAAATGACATTAGAGAGGTACAAAAGAATGCTAAAGATATGAATATTTTATACTGTGGCTTAGACTCAAACGAGTTCAATAGAATCTCAACATGTGATACAACCAACGAAATTTGGGATAGACTTGAGGTTACCCACGAGGGAACCAATCAAGTAAAGGAATCTAAGATTAATCTCCTTGTTCACAATTATGAACTATTCAAAATGAAAAATGAGGAGACTATTTCTAAAATGTTTACTCGCTTTACCGACATTATTAATGGTTTTAAATCTCTTGGTAAAGTATATAGTAATGTAGAAATGGTGAGGAAGATTCTTAGGAGCTTGCCAAAGAATTGGGAACCCAAGGTGACTGTAATTCAAGAGGCAAAGGATCTCACCACTTTTAGCTTGGAATAATTGCGTGGCTCTCTCAAGACACATGAGATGAACAAGAATATAGATAATAGTGATGAAAGCCCAAGAAAGAAGAAGAACATTGCACTAAAAGCCTCCACCCGAGAAGACAAGTCTAAGAAAGAAAGCTCAAGTGATGAGGATGAACAAATGACACGCATTACAAGAAAATTCAAGAAATTTCTTAGAAATAAGAAACATGGTGGAAGATTTTTCAAGAGGGAAGGACATCAAGGGGAGTCCTCAAAATTCAAGGGAAAATCGAGCTCCAAGAAAAAAGAAGATGAGGTCATCTGCTATGGATGCAACAAACCTGACCACATAAAGTCAGATTGCCCCTTACTCAAAAAGGACAAAAGAAAGTATCCTAAGAGGGAAATGAAAGCTATATGGGATGACACCGATTCTAGTGGAGAAGAGGATGGAGAATCCACTAACAATGAAGCCAATATTGTACTCATGGCATATGGAGATGAGGTACATTACTTCTCTGGTAGTAACAGTGATAATGAGAGTGAGATTGAAAATGCACCCTCTGTTGATGAGTTCCAAGAAGCTCTAGAAGTTTGTTTTAAAAGTATAGAGGAATTGAAATCTAGAAATAAGTCCTACAAAAATGAAATAAAATCTATAAATTCAAAAATTGAAGCTTTTGAGAAGGAAAATGTAAAACATGTTTTAGGTTCCTCAACAGAACTTGAAAATGAAAACATCTCTTTGAAACAAAAAGTTGAGGACTTGACAATGATCATAGCCAAGTTCACTCAAGGTGAGAAGAATCTGGAAATGATCATTGGCACAGTGCACCTTTAACAAGGAAGGACTTGGATTTAATCCAAACGAACAAAAATCAGTGCATAAGAATCCTTTTACTCAAGCTCCCATTCAAAAACCTATGAGTTGTAATTTTTGTGGAAAAAATGGACATATTTCTAAATGTTGCTTTTCTAGACTTAAGGGTAACAAACCTACTAGGAATGTTAGGAAAAAGAAGGGTGATCCACCCCCTAAAGTTGCAAAATTGCATAATAGGAGACCTAGAAATACAAGGCAATCCAAATGAAAAGCCTATCAAAAACCTCCTACTCACTTGCATAAACATGGTGGTTCATATATGCATAGATTTAATGGATATCCTTATATGCATAATATGCTTTATGGTGGTAATCCCCAAGGACCTATAAGAAAATGGGTACTAAAATACTATGTAGGAGCAACTTGAGAAGAAAAATGGCTACGGGACATGAAGGGGAAGACAAAGATGTTCCTATACTAAAAGCTTCAAACAAAGCAAAATCTGTCACCTAAGTGACAGCAAATCTTTTAAGCAAATTGGTATTTATGTGCTTATGCAAATTAGGTAATATCCTTCCTATTTTTACTCTAAAATATTGTTTAAATCATGCCATACTTACTATCATTAATACCATGTCTATCATGCTTTGAACTTCATTTAAAATCATAAGAATCATTTTTTTGTACTTTTCTGATGTATGAAAAGTGTCGACACACTTGATTTTATGTGTTTGTTTCGACCCATTTTTCTCCCAAAGTTCGAAATTTTGTGGTTTTGCATGATAAGTGTCGAACCCTTTGAGTTTTGTGTTGAACCTTTGTTGCCTTGTGCCGACCCCTTTTGTTTGATGTTTCGAACCTTTTTGCTTCACATCAGGGATTCGATTCCTTTTTATCTAAAATCGATTCCTTTTCTGGTTTTTGCTCACCTGACTCGATTCATCTAAACTAAGAATCGATTCCTTTTGCTAAATTGATCCAAATCAACTCATAATCCATTCAATTCCTTTTTCAATTTTTAGCATCTAGATCCGATTCCTTTTTTCCTCGATTCGATTCCTTTTCTTGCATATATATATATATATATATATATATATCGAACTCGAATCTTAAAATCTTATTCAGTTCACACCCTTTCTCACTCTAATATTTCAAAGCCCTAATTTGAATCCCTTCTATTGCGATTCGATTCCTCCTCTCACCTTATTCGTTAATCTTCAACAAAATTTCATCGATGGCTCTGAAAAACACTGAGAAAGGATCAAAGCATCAACGGGAAGAGGATTCCTTGAACCCAAGATTATCGAAGAAAAGAAGGAAAGTGTTTGTCTCCAATGGTTCTACTCCTCAAATTCGTTCAACTCCTTCATCTTCCACTTCACTCTCTGAGGTAATTTAATTTCTTTCTCCTCATTCTAGACATATCTTCAATTCGTCTTTCATTAACCAAAGGATTGTTCCTGGTAGATGCATCAATTTTGATTATTTTGAATCCATTGGCATGTCTTTCAAATCCTTGTTCTCGGATTTAGGTTGGGAGAAGCTCATAGTTATCCATGAACCTCATTACCCATCTCTTGTGAGATCTTTTTATATGCATTTTGACACCCCTGACTCTAACTCAACCACCATCACATCTTAGGTCAATGGGACAGAGATTATCCTTACTCCTTTTGTCTTGAACCAAATTCTGGACGTCCCTCAAGGCAACATTTGCATTTCATATCTTTAGAAAAATATTGTCTGTGACCATTTCTCTTTTGAAAATGCTGCCAAAGAAATTTTTGATAATCCAAATCTTGTTATCTCTAAGAGTTTTGAAGCAAGTCTCTTAAAGCTTGAGATGAGAATATTACATCACATGATCAATCATATTCTCATTCCTCAACGAGGCAAGTTCAGTAAGGTGATCTACACTCAAATTTTTGTTATGTGGTACATTCTGCATAAAAAGCAACTGAACCTAGGCCACCTCTTCATATCTCATATGTTTCATGTCTACTTCAAGAAATTCTCTGCTCTTCCCCACGGGATGTTTTTGACCAAATTTTTTTAGTATTTCAAAGTCAATCTCAGTAATTCTAAGCCCGAGCCCTTTAGCCAATTTGATACCTAAGATAAAATCACTTTGCATCGTATGGACTTTTAGATATGGTTCCTCTTCCTCCTCTCATGCTCTTGCCTCTAGTAACTCTGCTATTCCTGGTTCATCTCAAGCAAATCCTCCTGCAGCACCTCTAGCTCCTCCAACACAAACTTTAACTCCTTCTATTCCTTCCATTGATGTCACATCCTCTTCTGCTCCTCAAGAATCATCCCCTTCTCCTTCTGAAATTCTATCTATGCTTCAATTAGTGCAAGCCTCCCTAATGGCCTTTCAAGTCCAAGTTCAAAGAGACATGGCCGAAATGGCTAAGCCCATCTCATCCGTCTCCTCAGATGTCAAAATTCTTAAGGAAACTCAAACAAAAGCTCACATCAAAGTTGATCCAACCTTTGTGAAAGCCATAAACTTCAACAACCAAAAATCTGATGATGTTTACAAATGGATCAAAGATAATTTTTTTAGCTTTCCAAGGTCTCAAGCACTAGCTCATGTGGCTGCACAATCCTCCTCTTAAGCCCAAGCTCAAGTGCAAGCCTCTGTCAATACAATCCCTGATACAACCTCTGAGTAACCCATTTCAGCTAGTGTTTCTGAAGTTAGAGAAGACCAAGTGAAGGATCCTGCACAACAAAGGGTTGATGATCTGGTAGCCGATTTGAAGATGAAATCTCAAGTTCAAATTTCTACACCAGAGATAACCACATAAGAGAGCTCCTAA
>JAULLF010127297.1:0-12733 GCA_035668175.1 Sarracenia flava
CTTTAAAAGTTAGTTTTTTATTTAAATTTCTTTAGTTAAAATCGTGAAAAGTTAAAAGTATCTATTTAGAAAAATATAAAAAAATTAAAACTTAAACGCTAAATCAAAATACAAAATTTTAAAATATTTTATTTAAATTCCTTTCACTTTAAAAATAAAATAATATTTTTTATTCATAACTTATTTACTTCAATTACTAATAATATATAATTATTAATATTAAATATATAAAATGATAATTTTGCTAATTTTGAACAAAAAAAAATAAAAATAAAAATATTTTATTTAAATGATAAATTTAAAAAAATTAAGTTATCCAACAACTTATTTTAAACTTAATTTATTATTATTTTGTTTACTAAAAACAATTTTTTTTTTTTAAGTTAGTTGACATTCGGGCCCTGAATTTCGAGATTCGTGATTTTCTTGTTGTGTATAGATGAACCTCCTAGTCGCTTTAAAAAGTGTTTCGATTCTTATGACAAGATAAAACTGAGATGATAACCAGAACAAACTCAGGTGGTATCGAGCATGGACGAACTTCATTCTACTCTGGGCAGTCTACTCGTCTTTCTTTACACCAATGGAGTTCGGGTTCTTCAGAGGGTTGCCCAGGAAGCTTTTCTTCTTGGACATCGCAGGCCAAGTGGCTTTCCTTGTAGACATTATCCTCCAATTCTTCGTCGCCTACAGAGATAGTCAAACCTATAAAATTATCTATAAGCGAACCCCAATTTCTCTTCGGTCAGTTTTCTATTTCCTTCAATAATCGCATGAGAAGAAGTTCATAAGAGGCCTCGTTTTATGTCAAAAGCTAATCATTCGGTTTTGGTCTTCTGTTAATATTATTGCAGGTACCTGAAATCTAGTTTTGTCGTTGATCTTCTTTCTTGTATGCCTTGGGATGTTATCTATAAGGTACTCTTTCTTCTGGTAATTTTAGTTTTCGAGGATACTATTGTGATGATACTATTATGATGTTTGTGTGAATGAGTGCTTCTAAAGTTTTATGTTATCGAAAGATACCTATAAGATGGATAGGAAAATTTTACGGGACATAAAATAGACCAGTAATTTTATATGGAATAAAAATTGGACTACTAAGAAAGATCACATAAATAACATGAGTGATAATGAAATAAGAATATTAAGATAATGAAATAAGAATATTACGATGGACATGTCATAAGACTAAAAAGATAAAATTATGAACAAAACGAGTCATGGAAAGCTCACTTCATTTCAAGTTTCGTGTAATGCTATCTTCTTTATAAAGGTTATATACGTCACAAAACAAGAACATTCCATACAAAGGGAGTATAAATATCCTTCCTCAACACCTGCATCATTTTTAAAATTACAAAACCCTCAAAAAAAACATGGACCAACCTCCAACATGTCAAGCTCACATAGTAGTTTTTGCTTCTCGTCATCATCATCATCATCCGGACCTCCAAACCTGAACCAAGAGATGAAATCTTTATATATAAAAAATTCAAAAAAAAAAAAAGAAAAGAACATTGTATTCCATGAAAACAACAACCACGGTCTCATAATTCACGATCAATAATCAGATAGCTCTATCACAACAACATTATTATTGAACTACGCCCATAGGAATAGGTATCCAAATATTAAGGCAGGGAACATCAATTCATTAAAGTTCAACAGATTTTTTTTTTCCTAAACAAAGCCACCAGCAAAGCACTGCACAGTTTCCACCCCATGGTTGCACAACAGCCACACAAAGGGGGGATTCTGTCAGCATGAGTAATGTTTCTCCAAAATTCTAGAAAGTTGACACCCGCATATAATAGACCAAAAGGAAAACTACTTACTTGAGAGACCACTTTAGATGATGTAATTTGTCTTCAAGAAGATCCCGCTCATTCCTCAATAGACGAAGTCGCTGCATAAACCATCTTGTCAGATTTAGTATAGCAGAGCCTAACAAATTACGTTTGGGAATCAAACCGCTCTCTTCAACATCTCCATAGAATAAAAAAAAGATAGGTACTTGGATATTCAACAGAGAAAACATTATTTGGTCATCAAGAAGTGAAAATCAATTTGGCAATATACACAAGCTTGGAATTTAGAGATAAACAAGCCAGTTATCAATATTTATGTTTAACACATATTTCAAATATATGTCAGTTGCAAGTTGTATGAGAACATAAAGGATTGAATACTTATGTAAACATGTTTTCAATTGGAAGTCAATTATCCTTTTTAACATGCACTTACAGTTAAGAACATTACACACATTCTACGAAGCACGGAAACTCCAAAAATGGTGTCTACAAGTATCAGATAGATATCAGAAAGACAGAAACTGATACACTTGATAAGCAGGAATGGCAATACATAGGCCTTAGAAGTATCCAAAAATAATTTTTTATTCTTAAATTTCAGATACATTTTGGATACGCCCAGAATATGGGGGGATGCGCACGGGATACGCTTTGGATACGGATGGGATACTTTTTAAATACGTTTTAATTTTTTTATTTTTTTAAACTTATTTTCTTATTAGTTTATCTTTTGGTTTTATTGTTATAAATATGCGACAATCTAAACATTTTTATTCTTAATGGGAGTTCTTTTTATTTATTAGTTATTAAGTTATTCTAGGTTTGTTTAGTTATTGAACGTTTCAAAATAAGAATAAAATGAATATAACTCTTGCTTTTAGTTTAGTTTTATAAATAATATAATACTAGAAACTATAAAAAAAATATTTTTTTTACAAACATATCCTAGCGGAACCCATATTTTACATTTTTTTATTTTATCGTATCGCCGTATCCGTACTTCTCAAATCCACTAATTTCTTTTATTAGTCTTTGGAAGCATCAAAATTACAATTCGGTTGAAAGAAGAAAAAAATTGAGACAAACAAACAAAAAACAAAAAGAAAGTGCATTAGTTTAAAATACCTTACGGGTCTCCCTCAATTCCCAAAGAAGTTCAACCTCGCCCTCAAGCTCTGGAACAACTAGCATTGTTCTCCATCCTGTTTTAAAAGCATCATATAATCCCAAATCATGGTTGAGCAACCAAACATATATATCAAAACAACAACACACCAAATAAAATTAAGAGTTTTATCTCAATTATTTGGGATCAGTTACATGAATTCTTATTCCCCATTCTATTCTAACAAGATCTACATGTAAAGTTAAACTCAATAAATTGGTATATTTCTTTTACAACATCTTCCATGCCAAGTTAGGGTTTTCCCATTCTCTAGTATTTCAATTAATAGTAATCCTACTACATTATTTAATTGTTGCACCTACAGTTTCTCATCTTATATGACTAAATCACCGAGTATGCAACACATCGAAGGATGAGAAGTGGAGATTGAACAGATTCGATGAAGGTCATGAGAGGAACTGGTATTACTTCTGTGGTCCAACTTTTTTATGGGGGCTTGATTGAGCCTAGAGAAGTTAGGATAGATTTGGCACGTGAGCTAATATACTACATTATCAGATGATGGGTTGGGACTTGGGAGTTCAAAAATATCAGTTGGACAAAAGAATGAGTCGGGTATAGGTCGCGTCAACTTAGGTTAAAGAAAACGTGTGTTTGGAACGAGACATAATTTAGGTGCTTATTGAGATTGTTCCTACTATAATTGTCATAACTTGGGTGTCTATTGAGTTGGTTCATATTGAGTCAGGTATGGATTTTATTTAGACAATCAGTCAACTTAGGTTAAAGAAGACGTGTATTTGGAACGAGACATAATTTAGGTGCTTATTGAGATGGTTCCTACTATAACAGAGTCATAACTTGGGTGTCTATTGAGTTGATTCATATTGAGTCGGGTATGGATTTTATTTAGTCAGTTAACAAAGGTTCTTTGTGAGATAAGGTGTCAAGATGGCTTAGGGCTTCACCTTCAGAAGTAATAGAAACGGAAAATGATAAGGGTGAAAAGGAGTAAGAGAGAAAGAGAGAACAAGCAGCAAATCCAATCACAACTAGCCAATGAGTACAAGGGCCGAAGCCGAGACATTAAGGGTCAAAATGGGTGCCCATGACATCAATGGTGTTGAACGAAGGTCAATTTGGTAGCAACTACATTGTGGTTGCAGACCTTGCGGTTGATGATGGAAGAAAAATCCGCGTCATGATATTGATTCGACGGTAAGTTACGTTCGATTAACTCAGGTACGGTGTCGAATGCGGTATGTGTCTACATGTGAGATTCATCAAATTCTAAAGTCAAGGACATTAGGACACAACAAAATATTCATATTTCTTAATATATTATTTCTATTAAATTTTATAAAGCATTTCATGCATACTTTATGCATAATTATACAAAAAAAATCTAATTATTAAATATGGTTTTTAGGTAAATGTATTAGACACATCTTGAGTCCCTTGCCTAAATGTTGAGTATCAAACACGAATAATATATACATTTAGAAAGAGTCCATGAAACACACACAATAACATGGGCAAGAGAGAGAGAGAGAGATCAGCATTGGGGGTTAACGGTATAATACGACAACAGCAAGGATAATAAGATAATGCGGCTAGATCACGATGGATGTGCCATAATGGAGAGAAGTCAACCAGGCTTTTTGAGATTCTATAAAGTCGTCATTTGGAAGAAAGCCATGGAGGAGAGAAAAAAAGAACAGGGAGAAAAAGAGAATCTCGATCCTAAGTTCTGACACCAAAATAATACGAAAGGTGGACGAATGAAAGCTAAAAGAAACATAATGCAAGGTAGCGCAGAGGATCACAACCCTAGGCCACAACCTAAACACAAATTCTAATTAATCAATTTTGAACAAGACATCAAGAGAACCTATTATTCATAAGCCTAAAAACACTAATTTTACTGCCCAAAAAAAAATAAAATCCATTTTTATAACCAAAAAAAGAGAATAAAGCAAAAAAAAAAACAAAACAAAACAAAACAAGGAAGCCAAACAGCGCCCAGCGCTGTCGAGCTATAGCAGCGAAGCTGCAGTTCTTCGCAACAGAGGAAAGCAAACAGGGAGAGAAAGAGAGTAAAAGGGGAAGGAGAAGAAGGAGAGGAGAAGGGAGGAGACGAGCGGCGCCCGCGCCACCTCCGGCCTCCAACGCCGCCGGCAAGAGAGAGGAGAAGAGAGAGAGATCCGGCGTGGGAGGAGGACCACCACCGTTTGCGCTGAACCTCCGCGTCACCACCAGCTACCATCCGACGATCTAGGGTTCGAATTTTGGGTTTTTCTCTCCGATTATGGTAGGATCTACTACTAGCCTTGATTAATTTGTGTGCTACGTGTTGATTTCGGTTCTAGTTAACTAAATCAAGGGTTTGAGGAAAATATGGTTTATACCTAGGGTTTATAATGGATTGAGTTATATATGGGTATTTGCTTCAGGTGTATGAGAGCTTCTTGAATGCAAATGCTTTTAATGGTTGTGATTTCGTGATTCCAGACAATGATGTATCATGTCTCTTTTCGTGATTACAGACACTGATGCACAATCGAGAGATCCCCAAATGTGCGGTGCTTATGTATATGAGATGTATGAGTATCTTCACACCTTGGAGGTTAGTGGGACTTTGTTCTTTCTTTTTCTGTTTTTGGTTTCTTTCGGATATGGATGGGTCCAGTTTTGAGTAATCGGTAACTTATAAACCATGAGTCTGTTCAATTTGGTTGGTCACTTCCCGAAACTTAGATCTTTTAGGTGGTTCAACAAATTTTGATTTTTAGAGGCCTTCCTTTCCGTAGGATTCGAACCCAAATTTTGTGACTATTTTTCAAAGGAGAAAGAATAAATTAAGATCGAATGAATCTTGTAAGACTTCCAATAAGTCTTTCGATTTCTTCTAGAATGAGATGAGTAAATTAATCATCTATTTACTCATGTCTTTCTGTTTGAAGAAAACATTTCGAGAATACGCCAAATTTTATCTCTGATCTTCTTCTGTTTGAAGAAAGGAAGGAGTCCAAAGTAAGCTCAACTCAATACATATGCATAAACGTTTACATATCTTTGCTATAATATAAAGAGAGCATGCAATTTTAATCTCCCCCTTATTTTTAAGGATGTGGACTGTGGACGTTTCAGTATTCTTCAATACCCAATTTAAACAATGTGATTTTCTGAACATCTTAATTTACTTCATATACAAAGTGAGAAGTATTGAGGAAGAAGGCAAGTTAGAGAGAGAGAGAGAGAGAGAGAGAGAGAGAGAGAGATTCTAATAAGCGTTTTGTTACTTGACTGTTCCTCAAGCCCCAATGTGACAAGAGTTAACTATTAAAGTTGGCAACTTCAATTCATCAATGAGAACAATTATGCCCTCTATTTACACCACAGCATTTTCTATTTTTAGCTTTTTTCCTATTTTCCTTTATTTTGGTGTCTGGTTGGCACATAACTCTTTATATGGGAATTTAAGTGGATTAAACAATGCTTGAGGGTTAAGTTTGCACCCTCAAGTTCTCCCAATAAGTTCTATTAGCTTTGGAGTATTATGTTATTGAAAAATTGGGGATTCCACTATTAATATGTAAATTCTGATCTCATTTTTGTATAAATCAATGAGTTGATCTTCATGGTTATTTTCTGTGTAAGGGATTCATGGAGTCACTCCCATTCCAAGTGGTTACAATCCTGCAACTTACATGCTTGAGGTCACTACACCGGCTGCTGAAGGGAGAATTGGTCAGGACTTTACAGAGCTATACCAAAATTCTCACCAGTTTAGGTGATCACTCTTGATGCTTGTGTTACTAGTGCAGACAACATTGTAATGATATTTTATATTCTTTGCTGATAAAGTTTTGTTTTGGTTTTTGTTATACAATCCAGGGAGGTTGAAGTTTCCATTGAATGCATGAGCATTCCACCTCCTAACTTAGAGCCTTTAAAATTTGATTCCACCTATTCTCGAAGTGCACTTACCCAATTTAGATATTGCCTCTGGAAGCAATTCCTTGTATATTGGAGAAGTCCATCTTATAACGTTGTGAGATTGTTCTTTACTGCATTAAGTGCATTTATCTTTGGCACAGCATTTACGGGTGTTGGTTCGAAAAGGTAATTCTATTGTTCTCTAGACATTTAAAGACGTATCACAATACTAGTCACACCCTTTGCATTGTTTCAGCTGCCTGCTTTAAATGATTTATTGATTTCTGAATCTGAACAATGGTCCTTCACAATGCATTTACAGAGAAAGCAAAACCAAGAAAACCTCGTTATACTGGTCACTCAGAATTACTGAGTTACAAGCTGATTTTTAGATCCTAGAATAAAATCAATCAATTCTGCAAGAAGACATAATAAACTGAGAAATTCAAATGACTTCGATAGGCTTACCTATGAGGTGTTTCAATATCAAGAATCCATTTTTGGCAAATGATGAGTTTGTTACATGATTTTATTTTACAAATATTTGGGGCAAGCAATCTTTTTCCCCCCTCCTTTGGATTTGGGACCTTTATTGTGTATGTGGATATAATTTCTTCCTGGCCTTATATGGGCTACCAACCTTGTAAGTATTTGTTAGAGTTCAATGAAATGCCTAACATGATTTTTGTTGATTTCTTTCCTCTCATTTGCAGAACTGTTAGAACTGGAGTTGTCCAAACTGTTAACCTGTGTAGTTTAAATCTTGTGCAGGGACTCAACTCAGAGCTTATATGTTGTCCTGGGAGCCCTTTTTGCTTCATGTACATTTGTTGGGATCAGTAATTCTTCCGCAGTACAACCAATAGTGTCAACTGAGAGAACTGTTTTCTACAGAGAGAGCAGCTGGGTTGTACTCTCCATTTTCTTATGCTGCAGCCCAGGTGAGTATCTTGATAATGAATCTTTGTTTATTACTTTATTTGATTGGAAAGGAGATCAATAGAGATATGTTCCAATTGTCAGGATAGGCTGCATATCACTATCGTGGTATGATCAATGACCTCTATTTTTTGGGATCCTTTGAAAACTTAAGATAACATAAGATAGCTGTTTTATCTGGCCTATTTATTGGAAATACTCATCCAAGAGGTAAAAATATTATTATTACTATACCATCCAAGATGTCAATGGCTTGGTTGGCAAAGACTCTTGGCTGTTATAGTAGTGACAAAAGAATAACAAAAATTGAATAATTTTAGTTTGCCTACAAAGAGGGATCACCATCTATTTATATTAGTGGAGATGTGCACAAATGTGCGATACTGATAGTCTCAAACGGAATTGGAAGCGAAATACTGAATTTTGAATTTTGAACCATTAGTGCTCTTTCCATTATCTATATATTGAAAATTGTGATTCAATTGACTAATTATTGTTGCCATTTGCTTTTTGATTTTGCAGAAAATTGACCAGGATTGCTCAAGAAAAATACAAAGTAAGCTCAACTCTCTCTCTGTTTGTGTGTGTATTTGTCTCTTATCGGTGACTCATTTGGTGCTTATTTAAATTTTTGGTCTTGTGTAGACTCCCAATCTGGAGTTGGAATTCTTGTCTTACTACGTAGCAGAGTTAAGTTTGTTGGATTATGGCTGTGTAAGATTCTTACCATCCTTGGTGTCGGCATATGTAATGTTTCTTTAAAGGTTTACAATCCTACCAACATTGCATCCTTGGGTAAAAAATCTAACTTCAAATACTCCCCAAGCCCCAAACTCATGCAATGGAAGTTGTAAATTAATCTTATATGCTTCAGTTCTTTTAGAAAAAAATGTTTAGAATTCAAAATAAACAGTTGAGATAAACATTGTCATTCACAATGTATTAAGGCCGGGATTGGCAAATAGCTTAAAAGTTAGCTTTTTGTATTTTTAACCAAAAAGTTAAATTGGATTCAAGTTATGTTGTTGGTAATTTAGCTTTTAAGCTGGCTTTTTGAAAGTTGGTTGTTTGATTAAAAATCCATTTTTTTAAATATCTTTTTTTGTTCAAAGTGGACAAATTTATCGTTTTTTATATTTGGTACTAATAAATTTATGTAGTTGATAGTAGTAGGAAATAAGTTATGATTAAGGGGTATTATTGTATTTTAAAAATGATGGGAGTTTAAATAAAATATTCTGAGAGTTTGTCTTTTTATTTGATATTTAGGTTTTTTAGTTTTTTTTTGGTTCCTTTTTTTTGTCAAGCGCACAACTTTAGCTTTTTGGCTTTTTTTAATAAAAAAGCTAAAATACCCAAGTTCCCAATCAAATTCTAAGTGTGACCCACAATATATGAAGTTAAATCCACACCCTCAATTAAAATTCTAGTTACTTTCTAAGATGGTTTTTGTATATGCTTATGTAGAGTTCAGCACTACAACATTTTTGTGGATACAAGCTGGTAGATTTGAAGGAATGTGTTCTTATTATACATGATTTGCAATCAAGTAAAAGGGGAGGTTCATTGGAAGCAGTAAGACAGAAATACAAGCAGCATAAGGTAAACCTATCTCATTGAATTTGGCTAAAAGCATTATTCCGAAGTCAGTTTCTCAATGTAATGTTTTTCTATTTTTGTTTTGACGATTATTTTCACTGAAATCTTCAACTTCTCCACTTCCATGCTGGAAAGTGCGTTGACACTGAAGTATAACAATATCACTGTCTTTCAACTATTAAATCCCTTCTGATTCAAGAATATATTGATGTGACCAATAATGAAATTCATACATGAACTTTTTTGTTACTCCCCGTAAAAGATGTTGCTCCTTTTGCAAGAAGTTCTTTAGGTCAGTCTACATTGCTTTTGATACATAGAATTCTCACATACAAAAGCCTCCTTGCTTCTATCTTAAGTTAATCTATAAACAAGTTGATCCTATTATCTCAATGTCAAATCTATGGTTAACCCTTGATTTTGAATTAATTGAGCATGTCACATCAGTTACAAGGAATTATTTTTTCTTTCAAGAAGCCATAACGAGTATGCTTTTGTGTCTATATCTTGACGCCTAGAATAAAAGCCATCAAAAGCATACGTTTGATTGAAATCTACCCAGTGTCCATATCCATGCAAGCAAACTCAAAGTTTCATGGTGGTCATTGAATGATGGTCAAGAAACAAAATTTCTATCCTTATAGAGGTTGCCAATATTCCACACAAACTTCTAAAAACGCCAACATTATGGCTCCATGAAAAAGCTATGAAAATAATTACACGCGAAGCTGATTGGGAGAAAGAGATGGCAACGTTTAGGTCACCGAGTCAGTTGCAACAATTTAAACACAGTTCATATTACTTAACTAAAAACTCAGAACTTAATCACTGCTGATCGACATGTTGCTGAAGAAAATTGTCATGTATAGTTGTTTTTAATTTTATTACTTTATGTGTATATTATGTACTTGATATAATTATCATGCTATAAAATAATTTTAATTATTCTTATTTATTTTTCAAGTGTTAGAGAAGGAGAATGACTGAGTAATGATGGACTACAACGGCTAATATAGTGTTGTTCTTCAATACATAGTAGCTCGTGGTTTTCAGCTCAATAATTCGACTATTATATATTTTGGATTGTATTTTTTTGTTTTAAACTCAACATTTGTCTTGAAAATACTTTGGTGTACTTGTTAATTCATTTTGGTTTGTACTTAATAAATTTGTATTTTTAAATATTTAGTTGTGAATAAATGGATGATGTGATTATTTGCTTTCAAAGAATTAATTGATATTTTGTTACAGAAATTAATTGGAGTAAATATTGATAATTTGTTATAGAAAAATAAATGAATATTGATAAAATTTGATACTTTTTACAACGATTACAGTACCGGCGCAAATAAAATCACAATGTCATTAATATAGTCATTAACCATCGATAATGTATTTGTGACGACATGATTGCTGCAGTAAATAATAAATTACCACCGTCGCTAAAAGTATTTGCGGCGGTACGACTGTCGTAATAAACAGTAAATCACTATCGATAATGTATTTGCGACGCACTTTTACCGTCGCAAATAGTTAATTTATAGTCGTCTTTGCATGCATTTGCGTCACTGATTTTCCATCACAAACATTAGCAACAACTATGTGCCATCGCCAAAGCTCTTTTGCCACCCCACCTGTTGCCACCCCACCTGTTGCCATCCACTATTTTTCGTCGCAAAAAGTAAAAAAGATGTGGCAAATACTTTTTGCGATAGTATTTTTACTTTTTGCGACGGAATTTTACTGTCGCAAAAAACCTTTTTTCTAGTAGTGGGGATACTAATTAGAAAGGCGCTTAACTAACGCCCATTCTATTTAGAAATACAGGCTAGTTGTTCAGATTGAGATATCACTCCAAGGAGCCTCCTCGGTATGTGCGGTGACGATATCATGCTTATGTGATTGGTATTAGCATGTTCTTTGTAACACCCCGAACCCTGAAATAATAAAACTAAATGTAATAATTATTAAAAACTAGTACTCTAGCTGTAACGTTTTGACCTATTTTAATTTAATTTGATTAATTAAATAAAATGGGTCACGTTGAGGTTGTTTAATTATTAAAATGGATAGAAGAAAGAAAGAAAATTGGGAAATTTGGCTAAGTGTCAAATAAGAGGAGCCTTGTTTTAAATTTATAAAACATGGGGTCAATATTTGATTAAGCAAAAGAAGAGGGGTTTAGGGTGTAAACCCTAGGAGTCTTAGGCTAAAACGTGGGGGTTAAATGGAAGATTAAGGGGGGGCGGCTGCTCATTCATGAGAGCTCCCTCATTGATTTTCATCTTCCCTATCTCTTGCTCTCACAAATCCAGAAGCAAGAAAAGGAGAGAATTGTGAAAGTTTGTGGTGATTCTTCCCCGTTGGAGGACACGAGGAGAAGCGGCAGGAGGTTGAAGATTCACACACACATCTCTTTTTCCCTTTCAACGTGAGTGTCGGCCAAGGAGGTAAGTTTTGGGGAAGGGTTTGTGAAATATGAGGCTTTGAGGAAAGAATCCTTAGAACGATTATGAATTCGTGGATGTAGTTAAGTTCTAATCCATATCTATTATGTTTCAGACCCTCGGCTGCAACCATAGGCGTCTGGACTCGTGGGTTTTCGGCTCCAATCGTCGTTTCGAGGTAGGATTTATAAGTAGTTCAAGTTAGGGTTTAACTTGAGGAGTATTGGAAGGATTTATTTTATAAATCGAAGTTAAGTGATGATGATATAAATATTATATCTGCAGTGTTTTGTTCAATTTATTCATATATTGAAGTTGTATTGATTTATACGTATCATAAATCAAAGTTAGAAACGAAATCAAGGTAGAACAAATCAAAAAAATCGGATTTCACGAAGAACAGATACCTATGCCGGTCGACCGACACAGGTATACTGTCTGTCAGTCGACCGACTGGGGGTGTCGGTCGACCGACACGCTGGGTTTCAGCCCTGTTGGTTTTTAAAACGTGGATTGCATCACGTTTTGTTATTGTTTTAAGGATTAATATAAATTTTGGGTATAAATTTATGAAGTTTTAAGAAGGTATAGATTTGAAAATAAATTTATGAAGTTGAAAATAAATTTATGAAAAATCTATTTTGGGAAGTGGTTGCTTGAAAACGTTAAAATCTTTTAATGTTTTGCTGGGGTTTGAAGGTAGTATAAAATGTAGTTAATATTTTATGAAGTGTGGAAAAATGTTTTCGTATTAAAAATAAATTTGTGGAAATTTATTTTTGAGAAAAGGGGAAACAGGTACCTATACCGGTCGACCGGCACAGGTACCTGGGGTGTCAGTCGACCGACTGGGATGCCGGTCGACCGAC
>JAULLF010129474.1:0-19049 GCA_035668175.1 Sarracenia flava
AGGTTACCTGCAATGATATCTTCTGTGTTCTGGGGTCCCCAAGAACTAAAGCGAACATCTTCCCCTTCCTTTGGTTGTTGTCAATCTTCGGCCTTCATAGGGTAGTCTTCCTGCATTACCAGTCCCCTAACTTGTGCCCCCCTTGTTGTTATTATTTGCAGTGAGTTTCAGATAGTTCGTCTTGATGTGACCCTCAGCACCATAATAGAAGCACTTGTTGGTGTTTCTCCAGCAAACTCCCAAGTGCATCTTACCACACGTTGCGCAAGGAGTCTTCTGATTCGTAGTTCCCACGTTAGGCTTCTTCGTAGTTCCATTTCCTAAGTTTCCTGTTCCTCCAACCTGACGTTTCCGATTCTTTAAGAACTTGTGACTTTCGTTGTTCTCTTGCTCCACCATCGTAGCTCCGTCTACCACGTCGGCATAAGTCGATAGTCGTAATGAGCGAATCATCTTTCTAATCTCTGGCCGCAAGCCGTCTTCGAATTTCCATGCCTTCATGTGTTCGGTATTAATCATATGCGGAGCATACTCGGCTAGGTTTGTGAACTCAGCTTCATACTCAGCGACGATCATGCCTCCTTTTTGTTTGAGTTGTTGGAACTCAATGCACTTCACATCTCGTAGAGATTGGGGAAAGTACTTTTCTCGGAAACATTCCAGGAACTGATCCCACACCATTCGGGGATCGCTTTACTTCCTCAAGTTCCACCAACGTTGGGCTTCACCTTCTAATTGATACGTGGCCAAGGTCACCTTCTGTGCCTCTGTGCAAGGTACTACTCTGAAGATCTTTTCTATGGACGCAATCCATTCATCTGCTTTGATGGGATCCAATCCTCCCCTAAAGGATGGTGGCTTCATTTTTAAGAAGTCTATCATGCTGGGACCATTAACATGGTTTTGTTGCGGGGACAGGTTGCGGTCCTGAATCTCTGTTGGCAATGGGGTATGAGGTCTAGGGGGTATGGGGTGTTACGGTTGTCTAGCATGGCCTAGATCGCGTATCATCTAGCGCATTTCTTCTAATTGGGCGTTTACTTGTGCCATGAAATCTCCTACTTTCCCCTCCCCGTCCATTCTATGTGTATTAGCCATACTCTAAGACAAGTAAACTATATATGAAATTAGGACAATATACTCATAATTTAAAACTTGACTTGAAAAATCACATTTTCTATGCTCTGTGGTTTGAACATTTTAAAACATTGCTCTTATACCACTTCTATCACGACCCATTTTTAAATATGGTGTCCGTGACCGGCGAGTGAGTCGAGCCCACCAAAGGCCTCTTTAACATTCATAATTTTCTTTCCTAATTTCAAATATGATCATTGAACATGGATTCCATTACAAAAGAAATTCATTTAAAATATTTTCAAATAAACTCCCAGAGCAGTAACTATAAAAGAGTAAATGTTCAAAAGAAGACTTATTCCAAAATACAACGAAGACAATTATATGAAAGGAAATATCCTAAACTTCAAATCCTTCAATACTAAGTTCTTCCTGCTTTCAAGCGTCACCTGAAAAATGTTAAACGTCCATTAGATATACTAATGTGAGTTCAACAATATCTGAATTATTAATTATTCATATGTCAGAATAATATAAATCAAACGGTTTACCAGAATTTAGTAGGGAGCGACCCCACTCATTATACATTGGACATGATCATTCCTTAAGTCACCTGGCCATGACTCCACCCTTATTACCTCGCCTCACTGATACGCTTAACGTCCTTCAGCGGCCAGGACGCCGTTTAATCATTATTCTTTTATTCATTATATCGTTCATTTTCATTCCCTTATTCATCATTTTCACTGAACATATGAATTAAAGACTAACTCAGATAGCGAAGAACTCACCTGATTAGCAGAAGTTGATTGTTATTCTCCCTTATTCATCATTTGACCCTTGAGTCTTGGAATGACAGGGCAACTGATACAAAGCAAAGGATCTCTTTTGCTAGGATCTGTATAGAAATTGATGCAACAAGGCCTCTGATCCAATCAGTGTCTGTGAAGTGTGAGGGGGATACTATCGCCGTACCTGTTGAATATCAAGGCCTTCCGTCTATATGTGATCATTGTAAAGTTTTTTATCATGATTCAGTCAACAGTAAGGCTCTCCAATTTGTAGATTCTTGTGAAGCTCCGGATAGTGAATCTGATTCCTCTAACTCAGCTCAATGGGTTAAAGTTAAAAAGAGGAGAAATGGGGAAAAGGACAAGGAAAATGAAGTAGAGAGGCAACAAATGTTAGAAAGGACAAAGTAAAGGAACACAAGGAATTCAAGACAAAGCCCAAGTGGGTGACTGTTCAGCGTCCATCTCAACCCCGTGCTCTAACTGCAGCTCAGGTTCTTATCTCGGCTGATCGTGTAAGTTGTTCAGCTCCCTTCCTTAGCCCAGTTACTCGAGCTGCGATGCTCAACCAAGCGGTTGAAGGTTCGGGGAAGATGGGTCATGTTTAAGAAAGACAGGTGTTGGGTTTTGTGATAGTTTTGCGTTAAGTCTGGTTGTTTTTTTGGGGCAAGCTGTGGTAGTATTCTCGGCTGTTGCTGGCAACCGTGCTTTTGGTTTGGTTTATGGCTTCTCTTGTAAAGCCTATGGTAACTTGTTTAGTTGTGCTTTACTTTGTTAATACTGCTTTATCTTTGGGTATGTAGTTGTGTGGGTTTTCTTTTGGGTTGTAAAACCTAGGGAATACCCCTTGTAAACTTGTAATTAATTTTTTCTTTTTTATTACACTTACCTTACCCAAAAAAAAAAAGTATCAATGATACATGACTATGTTAATACATGGCCTAAGTATTACTGATACATGACCTAAGTATCAATTATTTGTATAAACATAGGCCATGTATCAGTGATACATGGCCTATGTATCACTACTGATTTGTATTAACATAGGCCATGTATCACTGATACATGGCCTAAGTATCACTGATTTGTATAAACATAAGTCATGTATCACTGATACATGACCTATGTTTATACAAATCATAAATCAGTGATTTGTATCACTAATTTGTATCAACATGATTATGTATCACTGATACTTAGGTCATGTATCAGTGATACATGGCACGAGTATCATTGATTTGTATGAACATAAGTTATGTATCAGTGATACTTAAGCCATGTATCACTGATACATGGCCTATGTATCATTGATTTGTATCAACACAGACTATGTATTAGTGATACATGACCTAAGTATGACTGATTTGTATAAACATAAGTTATGTATCAATGATACATGACCTATGTATCACTACTGATTTGTATTAACATAGACCATATATCAATGATACATGACCTAAGTATCACTGATTTGTATAAACATAGGTCATGTATCAGTGATACATGACCATGTATCACTGATTTGTATCAACATAGGCCATATGCAATGTATCAGTGATATATGACCTAAGTATGACTGATTTGTATCAACATAGGCCATGTATCAGTGATACAGAGACTACCAATGATACAATTGGTGTACCACTCATACATAGACTATGTATCAGTGATACAGTTATTGTATCAATGAAAATTCAAGCATGTATTGAATGCAAAATTTCGAGTTGCTATAGCTTTACACTCAGGTGTCCGTTTTGGACGAGTTTTTTTTTGATTTCATGTATTTTTTCAAGATCTACAATACCACAAACTCCCAAAGGGGGTTTGGACCAACCGTTTTTTCAAAAAAATACCTTTTTGACTACAAAAATTTGAATTTTTTGTTTTATGTCAAAAAATATTCCGATTTAAGTTTTTACGAATCTCATTGCAATTGAGTTTTTGATCTTACGATTTCAATTTTTACGATTGAATTTTTGTTTTTGATCTTACGAAGAGATGGTGAGATTTGAAGATTATAGCCATGAAAAAAGACAGAGAGAAAGAAAGACAACGTATTAAAAGTAGATAGAGAACAATTCTAACATTATGAAATATTTTAATTACCTTGTTTTCTTTTTAAATGTCAATGACTGAATCCTATAAGCACCTAAAATAGAAGACCTAATCCTAAAAAAAAACCTTTTTTTTTTAACGTAATTAACTTTTTAAAAAAAAATACCACCCCAACAATCCCCATGTGCAACACTCCCGCATGTACAAAATTCTAAAAAAGAAAAAAAACGTATACAAAAAATTAATAATACACACTAACTATTTTCACCGACCCGTAGGACACAACTACTTTACCCTTGCGCCCCAAAAAAAAACACACCCAAAAAACAGAAAAACACAACTTGACAATAGATCTAAACTATTAGCGTAAAATAAAAGACTAATTTCTAAACTATTATATTCAAACTTAAGCTTCATTTAAAAAAATAATAATACACTTTCTAATTTTTTTATTTCGAATACCAATAATCATTATAATAAACTAAATAAAAGGCAATACTATCTAATTTCAACAAACAATTTTTTTTACCGAATCAACAATTTTTTAAAATAAAAAAAACAACTTAAAAACTAATTTAAACAACTTTGAACTCTTAAATTTTGGACCAAAAAATTAAAAAAAAAAAAAACCAGCTTTTATGCTAGCTGCCAATCAAGCTCTAAGAAAAAACAGATGATAATAAGATATAGCATAACCATTTCCTTCCCATTGTTTAACACTGACTATTTTGCTTACTTCAAAAAAAAAAAAATGGCATGCATTCATAAAACATGCTATCAACACACAAACAAACAAACACACACACACACAAACATCTCCTATGCTCTGCAGATTATCCTCCCGCCACTGAACTTGGAATACACAAAATATAACCCTAGAAATTCGCAACATGGCCACCCAATTAATGTGGGTGGCGGCCACATTCCCCAAACTAAATAGTGTCTTAGGTCGGTCACCTCGGCTCTATGAGTAGTGTCGACAAAATCTTGGCAATTAGGAGAACATAATTGAAATACAGCTTTAAAAAAAAAAAAGGCAAACCGAATTTAACAAGAAATACATTATAAAATCCCAGGTCCCATTGAAGCTTCTTCCATTAGACAAGAAAAATGATACATACTTTCCAAGGATTCAAAATCTGGAAAGCCTATCTATCGCCTCCGCATTCCTCGTCCACGACCGCGAAAAGCACCTCCCCCACGCCCCCTACCACCCATGGCACTTGCAGCGGCATCTCCCTGTGCACTCTCCGACTGCATTATCAAAGTCATGTCTGAATCGTGAAGATATCTATAAACCCGCAACAAGTAAAAAATAGAACCCAATTGCATCATGGGTAAAACAGCCGAGACATGAGAGCAAATGCCACTAACAAACTGAACTCAGTCAGTGTCATGATTCCATTATCCATGATATGATAAGGTAATGATAGATAAGACAGATACAGGGTAAAGTAACCCCAACTCCCAAGCATACTGGCTAAGTAGGACGGACATGCAAAAAGCAAAAAATACAGGACATTACGCGTCCGGGACCGGTGTAAGTTTTATTTTTTAAAATATTTATTAAATATCAAATATATGAATAATTTATTCAAATATAATAAAAGATGTGCGGCGTATCGTTATTTGAATTTAAAAATTACATACTTTATCTTATAAATATTTCAAAACATATTTAGCAGCATGAGTTGCATTTCAAAAAGTTATAAACATTGTTACTCTTAAGAGATTTCATCGTATGGGACATGTTACGATGGATAAACAAGTGCCCATGAGTTGTCCAATACTATAAATTAAACTTTTTGTTATGTAAAAATTATCGGACACGGTTTTTAAGAGTGTCCGGAAAGTGTCGGTGTCTAAATTTAACTTCTTTGTATACCAGTATGCAAGTATGTGTTCCTTTTCAGATTTGAGAAAAACGGATACTTGTGATAAGTTATTACATCACATAATAATTCTTTGAAAGGATCAAAGGAAGTGTTTTGTAATCTGTCATTCCCTTTAGTGTTCCATTTCTCTTCTCTAAATTCAGCATACCAAATCTCTATTCACCGTATCTAAAGCATCAGCAGTCCAAAAACATTTATAATCCCTTTTTCTCGTCTGACATCACAGATGGCAACCACGCTGCCATTATCTCTTTTTCCTACCTACACCTAATTATTGTTTTCAGTTTTTCACTACAGACCATATAAACAATTGCATCCAGATATCTCTAATTTTACAACTTCACTTTCAGTGGTCCAGAAGAATTAACAAAAGAAAGACAAGAGGCACCAAGTAGTCAACAATGGCTAAACATGTAAAAGGCCAACATGGAAACATACAATTCAAAAGACAATATATATTCCAAATGCTGGACAGTCTACGACTAGCCTTCATTTGGAAACTAGGCTTTAAGCCAACTTATAAGCCAAAAAAATTATTATGTAAAAAGACAAAAAAGTCACAAAGCCACCAAAAAAAAGCCAAAATTGAAAATTGTAGTAGAAAACCAAAAAACCAAAAAAGTCAAAATACCACTTTAGGGTAAAACTGGAAATTGTTAGGAAAAAGTCAAAAAATCAAAAAGATGGGAGTTGGAAAACGAGGTTTTTTGACTTCGTTTTTTTTTTTTTTTTTGCTTTAAGCCAAAAGTCAAAAAAACCAGCTTAAAGTCAGCTTAAAACTTGAGCCAAACGAAGGCTAAATTTTATACGGCAGTGATAAAAAATTTGCAGATGTATAAACTTCCCACTGTATTATATACAGCCAAAAACCAAAGTACACCGCATCAAGTTATCAATTATCTGTGAGAATAACCCCCGTTCGTACTACTTTAGATAATTCAAGGCCCCCAATACCCAGCTCACAGCAATACTAGAAACCACGAAAACTACTACCACTTGTCATGACTTGAGGTAACAGCCAGCAACTTGTCAAATAAAGAACCACCAGAAAACATCATATATAGACATACGTAGGAATTATATAGCATGCCAATGAATGAAACACCGTTCGTTCTCTCTCTAGGACCTTGTGCGATTTTGAGGCCAGGCCTGGGGCGCCCTTTGGGCATTGCCTCCGACGTTCAGATGATGAAGACTAATTCTAATGTGGGTAGTGAAAACCCAAATCGATTCAGCATTTTGGCATCCCTGGATTCTGAGGAGGAACTGAAGCTAGGGGAAGGAAATCTTCAAACTAGGGCTCCAAGGAAACTTTCGGACATTGTTGAAGATGCGCTGAGTTTGCGGAATAACCTCAGGAATATGATGAGAGACGAGTCTAAGGACAAGGATTTTGTACGCTTCTTGCGAACAGAGACCAAGTCCTTCACTGCTGAGCTTCTTCACTTCGACAAAAACCCAGATCCTTTCAGTCCGAGTAAGATGGCTTCCTTAGAAGCGCGCATTCGTAATCTGAAGGGTCTTAGCCCGGTCAAAGAGGAGACCAAGAATATTGCCTCTGAGGAGAAATTGAATCTAATTAAGAAGGAAGAGGATGATCAGGCGTGCGTTGTTCCGTCCACTGGAGATTTCTACTCGAGTTCCTCAGGGGGACCGAAGTTGTTTGACGAAACGAAGGCGCAACAGGGGAAGTCTTCTGGGGGCGCTTTTTCGAGTGCTTCGGAGGGTCCTTTTTTGGTCTATGGAGGGAACGACGAGGTGAGAGGCGAAGGGGACCACAAATCTGAGCCTGAGAAATCTGAGGTAGTCACAGTGGAGGAAGACGAAGGGAACAAAGAAGGTGTGGACCTTGCATCTGGATCTGAAAGTGAAGGCGCAACTGGGGAAGAACAATCTGAATCAGAAGGAGAAACAGAGCTAGATGATTCGGGAATGGATGTAGGCGACACAACTGTCAAAGATTCGGACATTGTTGTGGTTCAGTCTCCTCATGCTGGTACTGTAATCGTTTCTGATAAAGGGGCGATCTCGGATGATGAAGAAGCCGAAGCTGTGGATGGGAATCAGGTTGATGATTCACCACTCCCCCTGAATCAGGTGCGTTCGGGAAGAAGCAATGTTGACCCTTACTTTGTTTCATTATTGCCTACTGGATTGGAGTTTGTTGATATTGGGATAGGCGATATGCCTTCGGGGGCAAATCCGGAGGTAGCTAAACTTGAAGTTCTTGATGATGCACACAACGTGTTCGATAAAATGCCAAAACAAGATTTGGTTGATTATCTTCACAAAGAAGCCTTGGGCTCTGTTTCTAATAGTGATAGGAAGCGTCAAAAAGGTGCAGTAGATAATTACTTAGAGGATTCTTATAAAGAAAGTGCCAGTAGTTTGGATGCCAATGGAGTGGCCATTAAGCCGAGCCTCCAGTCTGTTCAGGGTGGCGGAAATGCTGTTGGTCTTGAGGTCAAAGCTCCTATGCGGCATATTCTTGGTCGCATATTGTCAAAGGAGGGGACCATGGTCTTAACACAAAGCCCCGGCAAGCTTCAAATCTGGAATTTATTGCTCCCGAGAACCCGGAGATAATTGAAATTGAAGGTAATTTGATTGATGATACTTCGTGGGCTACATGTTTGCTGGGCTATTTTTTTTATGCAAGTTTAGATTTGGGTCTAGTGAGAGCCATAGCTAGAACGTTGTGGGGGAAAGTGGGATTTGTGGACGTTTTTGGAGCTGATAGGGGTTTCTTTGTTTTTAAGTTCAACTGTTTGGAGGGTTTGGATTATATTTTGGAGAGAGGGCCTTGGCATTTTTATGGTAAACTTCTAATCCTCCGTCGATGGAAGAAGCGGTTAAGGCTAAGCAAAGAGGCAATTTCTAAAATTCCTATTTGGATTAAAATCCATGACTTGCCTCTTCAATTTTGGAATAATCAATGTTTAAGCAGAATAGCTAGCTCTGTAGGGGTTCCTCTCTTCTTGGACAAAGCCACAGAGCTAAAACAATGTATCTCTTATGCAAGGGTTTGTGTTGAGATTGAAGCGACAAAAGTACTCCCGACATATGTTCTTGTTAAATGTGAAGGAGACGTTTTAGACATCAAAATTGAATATCAACGAGTGTCTCCAGTATGCTCTCATTGTTCTTCCTTTGGTCATGAGGCTAGCAATTGCCCGATGGAGAGTGTTGATTGGTCTCGACAAGGGGAGGGAAAAGATAACGGTAAGGCAAAAATGAGCGATTCCGAGGAGATTGGTAGTGAGACTTGCAAAAGACAAGAAGATGATTCTGGTTCGTCTGACTCTTCAGAATGGATTAGAGTGAGAAAGAGAAGAAATGGTAACAAAGGAAAGAGGAAGGGTCCCAGACTAGATACTCGGGTGTCCAGATATGAGGTTAAGGAGAACAAGTCCCATGCTCCAGCTAGGGGTCAACCTTCTGATCAGTCCTACCGTTCAGCTAGGCCTACTACTCAGCAGTGCGGCCATGCCCCTGACCAGGCCGGTGCTCAGCTCAGTCGCCCAGCTCCTGCTGATCTTGCATACTGCACTATTACACCTCCTAACCCAGCTTCCCAAGCCTCGTTGCTTTCCAAAGCGAACGAAGGCTCGGGTAAGTTGGGCACTATTTCGAGATGATGCCTATTTGTGGTTATTATGTTTGATGTTTTGGCTAAGCTATGTGTTCAGCTCTTGACTATGTATTTGACTAGAGTGTTGTTAGTGCTCTTTGTTAGCTTTGGTGTTTTGTCAAGTTTGTAAGTGGGTATCTTTTGGGTTGTAAAGCCTGGGGAATGCCCTTTGTAAATTTGCAAATTTTTATTTTTCTTATATTATACTTACCTTACCCAAAAAAATATATAGCATGCCAATTTACCAGTACAGACCCTATCGGCCGAAGAAGTATTCGCTATTGACACTTGAATACGAAGTTCAATAAACACTAAACAATATCCTCTGGAGAAGGCATGCAATACATGAACTTCAAACAAAGTTCCCAATACCTTCGGGTTTTTCACAGTCTCATCCACGCTTAAGACAAGGCAAGCTGCTTCAGTTGCAGCATTTATGGCATTGATCTGCAACAATGTTTTGAAAATCATCACAGTTGTTGAGATTGTTAAAGCATCAACAAGAAAACAACAGATAATCTTAGCCAATAACAAGTGAGTGAAAATGGACAGCTACCTTGACAACTGCTGGCTCCCACACAAAGTTAGCAAATGAATCAGCAATTCCACCGGTGTTGATATCCACTCCATAAAGTGCACCTTCACCTGTGCAAGATCCGGCAGGCAGCAGCATCATTAATATTATGAAATCACCAAATAATGTGAAGTTTCTCATTTTTTTGCTTCTTTGTTCTGATTTATCTCATTTTTGAAAATTAAAAGCTTTCAGAAAATGTGACATCAACAAAATGGAAGTGAGAAATTCTCTCTTTATTTCACACAAAAAACCTACACAAATCGAAGAAAATCTTTAAGATCTCATTTATTCACAACTAAGAAATTCTCATTTATTAAAAAAAGAGTTTTAAAAATAAAAAATGATAAATTATCTGTCCTCTCTCAATCTTTTTCTCTTAAACACAAACAAAATCCCAATATTTTTAAAATATAAAAATGATAAATGTCTCAATTTTTTGAGAAAATGAGAAATTTCACATATTTATTTATTTTTTTCGATTTTCATCTTCAATATTAATCTTGTTTTATAGATTACAACGAGTTGATTCTAAAAATATAAATATTATTAAAAATGAATGTATATAACATAAGTAATGAAATTTTAAAATTTGAAACACAAAGCTAACAGTCACTGTCATGTCACAAGTGCTTTATGTAGTGCACGTATGTCATAGCATTTATCTAGGCACTCACCTTGGAGTGGTGTTATTTTTCACTCCCCTACAATTAATCATTGTGCCTAGATGAGAGGAGTAAAATTGTTTATATTGTTAATAATATTTTAAAATAGAATCTCTTAGAATAGTAAAAAATCAAGAACTTATTCCCAAAATAAATTCAATAAACAGAATCTTAATGTAACTAACTCTTGTTTCTAGTACCACATTGACTCCAAATCCTAAAATTGTCACTGTGGTGAGGCAGCAAGCTAAAGCATCTAAATAACCTGCTAGACCTAACCACCCTTGTTATTTAAACCAAACAACAGGTACTGTAATACAGCTGGTGGAATTAGTGGAACCAGTATTTGCTTCAATAGTGTCAGCATGTGTAAAAAAGGGAAGTTCTAGTTGAACAAAAGGTGCAAACCAGATTGTAATGCATGCTTTTGCCTCAATTTGTTCAGCACATCGGTTGCATCAAATCCTGCATTGTCACAGAGCTGTCTAGGGATGACCTGCAATGCATGAGATGCATGATAATTAGATATCATAATTTCAACACATCAAACATCCACAAATTTTGAAGCAAACCACAATCAATCATACTACAAACACCTCGTGGGATATCATCAATCCAGCCACTTAATCAGAAGAACATCCAACATCGAGAAAACAACCGTGAGATACCGCAAAGAATTAAATTTGCCAAATAATGCTGCAAAATCTAATGTATTATGATTATTACCCATTTATCATTGTCCAACGCCATTTTAATCTAACAGACACTGTCCATGAACTATTTTCTGCATTAAACATTTATCTGATCCCCAATAGAGGATTCATCAATACGTACCAAACATAGTGGTCTGAACATCAAGAAGTTCTATTTGTTTCTCTAGGTAAGAAAGAAAGGTGTCCTCTCCCGACAAAGATTTGAAATCTATACCACCCATTACAGCCGTGAAAGTGGCAACAGCTGAATCTAACAGCTTGGTAGGATTAAGCTCAGAAATTGGAGTGGAGCAAGTTTATGCTCAAGTATTCAGGCATCTAAATCTATTTTTCATAGTTAAAAATTAGGTATTAACACATTTTGAGACATAATTAGCATGTCCATGGCAAGGAAACCAGTTTAATGTTATTATTTTTTTGTTTTGGGGGGGGGGGTGGTATTTACTTCAAGGTAAACCCATGGGTGCGTGAAAGTGGACTTCCTCCTTATCCCTTTGTCCTCCCTACAATTGGCATGCACAGAACCTTCACACCAAGCAACACTCAAGGTAAATCAGTTATTTTTATAGTATTAGAATCTTACGATTCACAATTCATACATAAATTAATATGAATCTATGAATGAATCTATTTTGCGATAGAATTATAATGAATTTTACGATTTTTCATTATTTACGATTCATGTGATTCTTAAAATTATTAGATTCAACAGATTTCAAACCCCGTGTCTACCATTTTATTTAAAAGCCTCAATAATATTGTGGAGACCCGACCCGGTACGGTAAGCTTAATTTATTTAAAATAAAAAGATTTTATAACGAAGATTAAGTCAGATTAATATTAAAAGTTGGTTGAGTATAATGACAAAGTGTTTACATATAAAATTTACCTAAACTGTCGTTAAAGCTATCAAACATTGCTAAAGGCTGAAAAGGTCGCTAAAGGCAAAGCACTCAAAAGACTCACCATGGCTGAAAATCCATAAGCCGGCACTCAATCAACGCTCGATGAGCGCTAGATGTGAGCTCACGCGCCATGTCAGAAATCTGTTTTTTTCTTTTAAACGCAAACTAAGGTTAGTGTACAATTCTAAACCCAATTTTTTTTCTCTCTAAAGGTGGCAAACCTGAAGCTCAAACCCTAGAAAACTCCTAGGGATCAATTTGAATCGTGATTTGAGTGCGCGATTCGGTAGTTGCAAGGCGGATACAAGTTGGGAGGGTCATATCTACGGTTGTTTGAGTGGCCTAGCACACTGAGGATTCTACTTTTCAAAACAGTTTCATCTACGAGGTAGGATACTTGACTGTGTATCAGAATTCTACATCGATATGTATTGTGCTTTGACAAAAATGATGAATATTTACGCTAAGAACAATATTGATGTCAAACTTTAGTGTATTGGGAAAGAATGTGTGTATCAGGGAATGAATGTTACATTGGTATGGTGCCTATGGTTAAAATTAAATCAAAGTATGGATGATTTTATGAGTAAGTTATGTTACTTGATTAGTAGATGTGGAAATTGAAAACATGAAATAAACATGTATAACCTAGGTTTGAGGACACACAATAACCTTGACTTGAAAAATTGCAGTGAACCAAACATAATGTTTAGGCTCATTTTTACTTGATGGAAAATGCTACTATCGATAAAAAAAAAAAATCTGGGTTTCCGTATGAGAAAAATGGGATAGTGACTTCCCGGGAGATATTAAGTATCATTTTATTCCTAAACTAATATGTGACTATGCAGAACACCCTTTGAAAATTTCCAAGGTTTTGTAGTGTATAATGAAGGTTTTATGAAAATTCTAGAATCCATAGTTGGTATGGATATATAAATCATGAATAGGTCTGAAAAAGCTTATGATAGAGTGTCTAGAGATATCATATGGTAGGCGTTGGAGAGAAAAGAAGTGACAAAAGGTTACATTGATGTGATAAGAAGCATATATGATGGAACTGCCACGATAATTAGATCACCTGCAGGAGAAACAAGAATTCTCGATTATAGTAGGACTACACCAACAATCGGCTTTGAGTTCTTTCTCTTTGCCTTGGTTAGAGATGAGTTGACTAAACATATTCAGGATAAGTCTCATGGTTTGTTTGTTGATGATATTGTCTTAGTGGATGAGACTAAGAATTAGATTAACGTTAAGCTAGAAATGTGAAGGGAAACTTTAGAATCAAAAGGGTTTCAAAGTAGAAACAAAATTGAATATATGAAATATAATTTTAACAATACTATGAGTATTAATGACGAAAAAGTAAATATTCAAAATCAAGAGGAACCTAAGAGAGAATATATTCGTCATCTAGGTTTGATAATTAACAAAGATAGAGAGGTTACAAATGATGTAATGAAATCAAAATTGGTTGGCTCAAGTGGATAAGTGCTTCAGGAGTTTTATATGATTGACGGATACTTATAAGATTAAAAGAAAAATTTTATAAGACAACTGCTATTAGACCAATGATTTTACATGGGACAGAATGTTTGGCTGTTAAAAAAGATCACATAAATAAGATGGGTGTTGCAGAAATGAGAATGTTAAGGTGGATGGATGAGTGGTAAGACTAGAAAAGATAAAGATAGGAATAAAAAAATTCGTGAAATGGTAGGGATTGCACCAATTGAGGACAAGTTGAGAAAAAATAGATTAAGGAGGTTTGGACACATACAACGTAGACCAATTGATGCAGTAGCAAGAAAAGGCGAAAAAATCATGAGTGAGGAAAATACTAGGGAGAGGAGTAGACCTAAATTGACATGGGATGTCGTATTAAAAAAAGATACGAACTTATTAAATCTAATTGGAATATATGGCTCTTAACGAAGTAGAATTGCGTAAAAATATTCATGTAGTCGGCCCCAATTGATTGGGACTAAGGTTTTCTTTGGTTTGGTTTGGTCAGGTCTAAAAAAGGTTGTAGTAATTGTGAGAGGAACCCAATTTGTGGGGTTGAACTCACGTTATTTTAATATGGTAAAAGATTAATAATTGCGATTTGTGTTGTGAACTTGGTCAGAGCAACCCAGGTTAAGGGATTTGACTCACGTTATATGATTATAGTAAAAAGATGAGAAAGTTATGTTTTTAAAAAGAACGGTAAAATGTGGTGAGAGGGACTTGAGCTTGGGATTGGACTCACAGCATGTAAATTGAATAAACAGGTTACAGATGAAAAACAATGAACTGGGGTTAAAGTGTTAAGTTGGGCTCGACTAGCTCTAGGGTGAAAGACTGCAAAGGTCGCACGATCTAGAGTGCCAGACCCTTCGAGTTAGTACCCGTAAATTGATGGGGTGAGACTCCCTTCGGTGTCTCCAATGGAAAACCGTAAAAATCGTGTCGTAGTGAGCTATAGAGCGATCGTTTATCCAAGGGACTTGATTAGTCGGTAGGATAAAAAGTGGGAGCTTCTATAAGCTTACCCGGCGGTGGTTCATTGTGAAATTGTAAACTATTGGCTCCTTGATTTGAAAAGAACGAATCATTAGATTTAATTAAAAAAAAAGAGTTAAGTAAAGAGTCGAGAACATGATATGAAATGGAAGATTGAAACCAATTATTTTCAAGATTGTGAGAAGACAGTATATTGACCAAGTGAATGGGACACAGGGTTGGGTGCTAAGTATATGAATAAATATCTATGTGTTGCATATAGTGTAAAATTGAATGTATGTGACGGATATTTTAACAAACTAAAACTGCCTCTGAGGTATGGTTTTTTGGGTGTATGTCCGTACATCCGCAATGCATCTCATGTAGTTTTTCAGTTATGATTGTATTTTACAAATTTGGGTTCAACTCGTGTTAACAATTTTTCAGGTACAAAAGACAAAGAGGAAGTTTAACTCAGAGTTCGAGACACCTGATTTAGTATATTTATTTTGTAGTTGAGCAAGTTTCTTATGTTTTAATAAATTCCTTTGGTCCTGTGTTTGGAAATTGAATAAGCACATTTAAGTATTGGCAAGTACTTGAAAGCCGTTGGGGCTAGTTCATCGTTTGCATGCATGAGAGACAGGAGATTTTTCAAGTTAGAACTTGGCTTTGTGGGTAACGTTTTGACTCGTCGAGTTATTTGCATTATTTTATTAGTTAGCTTTCAGCTCTAAAGATTGTGATTAAATCTAATTTATATCGTGTTGTCTTATTTGATGATGTTAAGTAATGGGAGTTGAATATATGGTTACGCGTAATTGATTAAACAACTTAGAGGATGAAGTGGGTTTGTGTTCGGGTTATTTAGTCACCCCGAGATTTAGGGCTTGACAAATACAACTTAGAGTGGTTATTGTAAAAATAAGAAATAAACAGATTTAATAAAAAACAATCAGGACCGATAAAAAATGAACTCTTTTAGGTTAACATTCCAAAATGTATCTATTATAGGTAAAAATTGTCAAAAATTAATTACCCAAAAAAAATTGTCAAAATCCATCCTTTTAAGATGTTTAAAATGAAAATATCACCTTCAATAAAAAATAATAAAATTATAAAATTATTTCAATGAAACATTGAACTAAATTTTTCTACATCACATTTTCTAAAATTTTCTTTATTAGCAATATGCATAAATAATATATGATGAAGTGTTTTTATATTTATTCTCTCTCTCTCTCTCTCTCTCTCCTTTTTTTGAGATTTTTTTAGTCCATTTTATGAATTTCGAAAGAGAAGATATAATGACTTTTAAGGAATCTTATAGTTAGTTAGATTTAAGCTAAAATCTTTTGCGATGAAGGTTAGATAGGAACAGATTTGATAGTTTTAGCAGTGTTGGATCTTTTTCTCTTTGGTAAATAGATTAAGTTTCAAATTGCAATAGTTATTAGTATATTTATAAAAGGAAAATGATATTCACAGTACACATTTAGCCTCTCACACTACACGCAATTGGTTTGTCGTCCACTTCAATATAAAGTTTTGAGTGTTGGTTAAATCTGATGCAGCGCATCCTTCCCATTCTGAACACACATGGCAATACAAAACTTTTTCTGTACATGTTTCTTAATATTGTTTCCCTTCCTAACTTATGAAGTATTAGCAGATTTATAGATTCCTCATAGGCAATACGGGAAAGAAACTGGAAGAGTCCTGAAGTAAACTCATGGATTAACAAAAAGATAATTGTACTAATACTTTCCCAAAACACTGGGGAAAGAGAAGGGTGGGGGGAAAGAAGAAGATGGGAAGCGAGAGAAAGAATACAAAAAAAGACTCCACAAAAAAAAATTATTCTTAAGCATGTGACATATTTGCAATCCAGGATTCAATATTCAAAGAACATCTTCTGTTTTTTGCAATTTCCAGGCTTAATCCATCAACCAAAAAGCAACATACCTCTATATGAGGCAATAATGGAAGCCCAATTATCCATGGTAAGATTAAGGCATAGGAAAAAAAAAAGACCCACAGAATCCATGGTCTTGCACAAGACACTCCTTAGGATACAGAGTTGTACCAAGATACACATAAGTCCAGATTTAGACATTTGTTTTGTCGCTGGCTAACAAGGTGCCCAGGCTCTCAAAGCACTTCACTAGAACCAGGCACTGAGGCACGTCCTTGCAGTCCCTCATAAATACACATCAAGCAATTAACAAGATGAAGTCTCAAAATCAAAACCACTGCTTACTGAGACAAATTCACAGCCCTTCATATACCCGTAAGGTTCCCTCATCATGAATAGATGATTAAAAAGGACATTGGAATGAACCTATTCCATTCCCAACCCTTGACCCAATCCTCTCTGTCTAACACAATGGCAAACAAAGTATAAGAAATCTCTCCATGAGATGATCTCTCACCCCCATCTCCACTCCAAAGCCCATTTCTTTTAAAAATTACCTATTACAAGCACAAACCTTTCCAAGACTCCAATGACTTCCCATAGCTTCATTCTACAGTTCTTCACAAACCCATATTTTTCCACCACTCTTCCCTCACTAGATTATCATTCCATGGAAAATTTCTTCCAGGGATATTTACGTTTTAACCAAACAATATCGAACCTTCTCATAAAGCCATGGGCATACAAAAATGGTGTTTGAGTTGGTTCAATTGACCCCCTCAACTTCTTTTAAGAAACCTTTTTATGTGTAATTGTGTAAGATTCGTGAGCATTTAAGATATTAACAACAGTAAAATATTAAAAATAGTATAAAATGGGGTCAACCTTTCAAAAAATTAAATAAGTTCAAATTTTGTATTAGTTGTAATGTATTTTTGTACTTAGAAAAAGTTAAACCAATAGTAATATTAGTACCAAACATTTTTTTTTCATGTAACGAACAAGTATATTTTTGAAGTTATTAAAAATATATGATATTATAGTATATTTTGTTAAAGTTAATTTTAATAGATCATATAGTACTGAAAATAAAATAAAATTCCTGGCTACGCCATAGAATAAAGCAAATAATATTATATTAGAAATATCCCATTCTTAGAAGACTAATCCATTTTTACCCAAACATGGATTATACACTATTCAAAAACACCTAAAGTAAATAAAGCTACCTCAAATGATCAACAGGTATACCGAATTGTCCAAATTAGAGGTTAACACTCTGTAAAAAAATATAATGAGAATTAGAATATCCCCCAACTACACTAGTATCGATGTTGACATGTATAGCAGTTTAATTTTCTCATCCTATCAAGATTTGTTTCACATATTACATTATAATCAAAATCAATTGAATTATATATCATCTTTGCTTGTGCCATTGATAAAATAATTAAAAAATGTAACAACAGATATATGAAATTTTGAATTAGATCAATTGCATCTTTAAAATATAGGAAATGTTGGCACCATATGAACATGAAATACTTTCATATTGAATAGGAAAAAGAAACGTACTTAATCGAGAGAATCCTTGGAATACTTACCTCAATTTCTCGAACACGAGCATCATGTTCAAGCTGTTGCTGAAGTTTTTGTTGTACTGTTTGACTTTCCAATGCCAACCGAACACGACGAGCTCGAACACGAGCCTGAACTCTCACCAGAGCTTGCATACAACGAAGGGTTATTGCTGCTTGCTTCCTCACAGCATGGCCCCTAACAAGCGCTTGAAGTCTTACCAAACCTTTCAGGGCTCGTAAAGCTCGCCTAGCCTGACAATTATCACTAAAATATTCACATGATCCAAATTGTGAAACGGTAAGCACCAAGTATTATTTTTAAAATTTACACTATCATAGTTATCAAGAGGCATCACCCACAACAACTCATTATATCGAATTTGCTACAAGCTTTAGAATTGCAGCAAAATAGATACATGGTTCAGTGGTTCTAGTCTGAAATAAAATGTCACAGGAAATTGACAAATATTCAGTTTGTGAAGTAAAAATAACACCATTGAGTTCTGTTTCATCTTAGTGAGATTTGGATTTTGTATTGCACATAAGTATAGCTGATAATTCATAAATTTTATTAATTTTCCATTTCATTGGTTTTCCGTTGCACAGGAGTACAGCTGATAATTCAGTAATTCAACTAAATTTTAATTTCCATTTCATTGTCCAAATGTTCTTACTTAAGACTTTCATTCTACTTTATTGCTATCAGATAAGACTACAACATTAGATACTGTATACATGCGTATGCATACAGCGTATGCATA
>JAULLF010130559.1:0-12688 GCA_035668175.1 Sarracenia flava
CGCAAGAGAAACATAAACTCTTACGAGAGGAGGACTCAATATTATTTGAAATAAAAAAGATAGCAATCTGTCTCATATGCTGCTGCTCCGCAATCTTCATCAACAGAACCATTATCTCCACCTTTGCATTACAAGGTTGATTTTTCTTGATCTGAGATGGTCTTCCAGCGTGATAAAATGCGGTAAACGGCGCCAGATTATGGTTGGCGAACAGATCTGAAATCAGATCTGAGAAGATGGTGGGGAAGAAATATTTCCACTTTTGCATCAAGGGTATCGAGATTCATCGCCGAAAAACGGATGCTTGCCGAATCAAAACGGCTTTCTCACCAGTAGACGGTAGTCGCTCGATCACCAAGATAAGAAAAAAGAAACTGAAGCACATGAAAGACAGAAAAACTAACAAGAAAAAAACTAAAAAAGAAGAAGAAAACGAAGACAAAAGAAAAAGAACAACACCCAATCCGAATGAATGTTAAAGAAAAAACTGAAAAAGAAAAAAAAAATAAAGACAAAGAAAAAAGAATAATGGAGAATAGATAATCTTGAGGGAGGCAAGCGTCGCCGTCGCCGCCGCCTCCCCCTATAGAAAAATCTAAAAAAACCACTAGTGATTAACCTCTAACAGTAGGATCCTAAAACCCAAAACCGTTTCTAGATTTTCTTCTTTTAAACGGAAACCATTGATTTGTGCACTTTAAATATGATAGTAGAAGACATCAAAAAAAAATAATGTTAATAATTAAATATTATTTAATTATACATATATATATATTTAAATACTAAAATAATTATATTAAAAATTACAACAAATATAGATGTATTTAGCTTGAAACTTGCTAATCTTTTTTTCTTTTTTTAATTGGGTTTGAAAGCCGATTGTGCAGTTGAGTTGGAAGCCATGGAGAGAAAACTAAAATAGGAATTCAGACTTTCTTTATATTTCAACATGCCAACCAGAGGTTTTGACCATTGTAATTTCCAGTGACATGATTGAACATTGCTTTAATGGAACAGGTGAAGAATCCTCGTTTCGACGAGAGTGGTGACTCGTATGATGAGGAGGAAGATGATCGTAAGCGGCGGTCTTAGCTGATTTTAATCGCTGTATTACGATGTACGAGATAAATGTTTGTACATTTCAGCAACTGTGATCCAAAACATTCTGCCCAAATTTAGTTGGAAATCATATCTCGCAATGTTGCAACTAGAAGTAATTAGATAATTTCTATTTCAAGCCTACCCTACTCCAGAATTCCGGGGTGCTTGAGCTACATTGAACACATTTTAACTTCTATTGTTAAATTGGTGTTTAAAGTAACAAAAAAGAGAAAAAAGTGTTGTATACCGCCCTCTCGTGCATAAATTAGATCCATCGGACAAAGTTCTAGACCTAAAAAATATTAACAACTATGGCGATAACTTCCTTCTTATATGTACATTTTTTTTTATAAGCAAATACTCCATTCATACCTTGCCTTTTGGGAATAGTTTTTAAGTTTTTTTTAAAAGTAATATTAATAAGATTTATAGATAATATAATAAATAAAAAAATAATAGTTGACAAATCGATAGAAATAAAAATACAAAATATAAAAAATAGAGAAAAAATTAGAGATAAATATAATATTTTAAACATACGAAAATCGAAATCAAAAACTCAAGCGAAATCGTCTACGAACCAAAACTCATTAAAAAAAAAAACAAAAACCAGAGCTTCGTTCGTCGCCTTCGTCTTCGTTCTAGATCGCAAAAACAGAGATCGGCGGCGGTAAGATCCAAACCAGAGATCGAACCAGAGATCGGCGACAACCAGAGCTTCGAACCATATCCAAACCAGAGATCGCGGATCGAACCAGAGATCGGCGGCGAAGGAGAGACGGCGGCGAGGGAGCGACGTCAGCGAAGGGGATGGAGAGGAGGAAGACGATCTCGTTGATCTGGAGGAGGGAGCGGCGTCGACAAGGATGGAGAGGACCTGATCGAGTGAGAAAAATATGGGGGTATTTTTGACCTTAAAAAAATTTCGGAGGATCAAAACTTTAAAATTAGTGAGAATGGGTTTAAAACTCTTAATCACTTAAAAAATGGGAATAAAACTTCATTAATCCTATAAAATACCTAGATATCTACTAGAATATTTTGGATCATATATGCACTATATAACATATCTAACATTGTTGGAATAGACATCGATCATTTGGGAGAATTTATTTTATTGGCAATATATACACATGTACACATATATATATATATATCCCAAGTTTCAAATTTTATAATTATATTAGTATTTATTTCAAATATTCTAGAATTATAAAGGTTCATCCCCAAATTTTTTCTTCAAGATCTAATATTGAATTCATAGGCCAAACAAAGTACCTGAATTTGAGAATTTTTGGTGTAGCTGTAGGCGCCATCTCCACCATTCATAGGAAATGCTTTGAGCTCCATGACTGCGTTGCTGCTCCGCTCTTTCTTTCTCTCTCAAATTGTTTGTTGAAGACTCCTTTTTTCCACATATAAAATATTTAGTTACAACTTGGAAGTCATATCTGCAATTAATATCAGATGTGTATGTATAACCTAAAGTGGGGGTGCCTGTTAGGTGAGAGAACAACATAGTCCAATGTTCCTCCTTAAATTCAATTTTCGGGTTTGTTGTCCATGTAAAAATTTAGATGTATCCAATATCGATAATTAAGTGATCGAATAATATTTGTTTAATAATTTTTTTTAAATAAACAAAAATTATAATTTAAAAAAAACAATTGTTAAAAAAATGTTATTGGACGAGTTATACTTCTGATCGTAAAATCAGCAAAAGTGAATGTATTGATAATGTCATCCGAGATCAACAGATTTGAAAGGCTTCTGGATGCAAAAAGCACCCACAAACTGTATACAAACCAACGACTCAGAAGATATGAAAAAATACATAATGTGGCAATACAGCCAGGAGTTACAAGGCTCACATAAGCCTTGAGTACATAGCAAAGATAAAATAAGCTACGAACAACCAACCATACACTAAAATCAGCATAGTAAGTGTAGCCATGTCAAGCCAGGTCATCCATAAACTAAAATCCAAAACAATGATCAAATCACCCTGTTATACCCGAAGCCACGGTAACATAGCACTCCAAAAAGAGATCCAGCAACAAAAGAGGCATTGACACACCAAAAGCAAACTAGCACCATATCAGCAATATCTAAAACAAATTGCAGCCCGGCAACAATATCCAAAACAATAACAGCCTAAAACAATAGCAGCCCAAACAATATCAACAATCTCCAAAACAATCGCAACAATCTCTAAAACCAGCCCAAACCTGTAAACCACCCAACTGCCCGGCAACACAACAATAGCAGAGGCAAGACACAACCAAACCAAACACAAAGCAAGAATCAGATCAAGGTTGAACCAATAACACAGTATAATAGAAACAATAGAATGCATACCCAAACCTACTCAGACCTGGAGCCCACACCTGACCAGCAAAACACCTTTTTTCCTCTTAAATTGTGAGCTCTTGGCACCAAGACCCAAAGTAGACCAGCTGCGGCATAATTAGCAGCTGATAATGCTTCCAAATAGAACAAAATCAAGATTGTGGCAACTAAAACCAGAGCCAGCAAACCATATCAAGAGTAGACCGATGAGGGGCAAACCAGAGCAACATAGCCACACTGCTATCCAAGGCAGAGCAACATAGCCACGCAAGAGGATCACACTGTTGATCTGTTAACAGTCGATGCAAACTGCAATGATGATCAACACAGGCTCTGGGAAGAGCATAGCAGCCCTCTGTAATAGTAACACGTTGCAACAAATCGGCTGAACAATACCAGTACAAGCAGAACGTTGTAATAGTAAATTACACACCAAGCTAACAACACACAGGAAAAGTATAACACCCTCAACATCCAAAGATTTAGGCTGCATTCAGTATAACGTCCTCAACATCCAAAGGACTATGTAACATCAATGTAGTAGCAATGGGTAGCATCAATGTGGGCAATGTAACAGCAAATTAAGTAGATACAGCAATGTGGCAACACATGTAGCATCAAACCAGGCACACGAAAACCAGCAGAGCAGCAAACAGCAAACCAAAGCAAAGCCACCAGAGCATCTAGACATAATCAAAGCAACCTGACCAAAACCAGAACAAAACAACCAACGCAAAGACAGATCGAAGCTGAATAACCCAGCAGATCTCCAAGGCAAGGCAGCTTGAATATTACATAGCAGGCTAATTAGAAACAAACCCAAAAGATTGTTATCAAACCAGCTAACAGCCATAATCTGACCAAAAGGTTGATATCAAATCAGCTCTGATAACTTAACATATTACTGCAAAGACAATGTCCGAACTAATGAAAGCCAAACATGCCACATGCTAGAATCCAACGAGCCTTGATATGGGAAGGACTAGTGGACACCAAGGCCCAAGAGTCATGACAGCAAAGTGCAGGATAATTCCATTCCTTAAAAAAAAAAAAAAACCCTGACAGCAAAATCCATAAAACTCCAATGGACATGATCCAGCATGGATATGTGGCAGCACTGGTGTGTGATAGCAAAACCCCGTATATCCCAAATAAAAAGATGACAACAAAACTCAGACACAATCAGCAGCAAACAACCTAGACAATAACCGAACCAAAGCAATAATGCACTAAGACCAAAATACCAGCACAGAAAATCATAAGGCAAAAAACACCAGCAAACTAGAAATAATGCACTAAGGGGAGACACCAGAAACAATGCACCAGCGAAGCAAAGCACCAGAGCACCAGCAAACCAAGGAGAGATAGCAGGACAGAAAATCATAAGGCCAGAACACCAGCAATAATGCACTAAGGCCAAAACAACAGAACACCGGCAATAATGCACTAAAGACTAAAAGAAAGGCAAAAAGACCAGCGGCTATGCTAACCAGGTCCATAGCAAAAGCAAAGAGCTTAAGACCCTATATAAAGTTATCAGCATCTGAGTTCATCTCGATAATTCTATCAATTGCAGTTGCCTCATCTTCTCTTAAGTTAAAACCTAATAGTTTTCCGGTCTCCACCACCATTTTTGCTTCCTTCCTGATGACGGAATTTCGATTTCTAATATCTGATGTTGAAATAGAAGATTGGATGCCAACCTCACTAGGACATTGTTGAAATGCCTGAAATTGCTTCTTAGCCTTGGTTTTCTTTTGTTTGATTCTCTCAACACACTTCCCCTTTGTATGCTTTTTTCTAGATTCCCCCACCAAATCTAAGGTATTTTTTAACTGTTTCTGAATCTTCCCATACCGGCTTCCACAAAGGTGTAGGGGATTTAAATTAGCATTTGGAATTGGTTTAGCACTGCAGCTCGAATCTGCAGTTACATTGGATATAAGAGGAGCATTGTGCCTTTCTTTAATGGTCAGCATAGCTCGACAGGTCGATGACTAGGTGCCGAGCATGCCTGAGACCTCACAAAACGCCTCCCCGAACATATGGGGTGTAGTGCTCAGGGAACGCCTATTTAGCTCCGGTGATCAAGCCGAGTAGGAACGGTGAGCAGAGAGGGATAGCTGAGCATGAGGGCTATTAGCTGATCTCAAGGTCGGGGCACAGGGATCGAGGACTGACACCTCCTGCAGGAGAGGATGGCGTAGCCAGTGGCCCATGTTAGGGCAAGTTGACCTTACCTAATCTAAGACTGTTGTATGTGGGCAGTCTGACAAGACAAAATGTATGAGCAGAGTTAGCAGAAAACTATGATGGCTATGAAGAGTCAAATAAATGTATGAAGGATTTGATTAGTCAAAAAAAGTGAAAAACAAGCTAAAATTAATAAGTATGATCTTATCAAATGATTGACAACTAAAGACTTTCAGAGCGAGTAGAACTCGACCCAAACGGGTCGGGTTGGGTCGAACAGTCTCGATGGATCGAATTATTTTCTTCTATAAAAGGAGGTTGAAGTCAAAGGAAAAAAGTATGCTTACATTCATTGAGCCAAAACTCTGTCAATTTGGTTTCTTAAGCTTTTCTCTCTAGAAACTTCGTGCCATAATCCGATCGTCAGAAGGCTCACTGGGACTAGTTACGACGAGGTACTCTAAACCCTTGTTTATGCAGGCACATGTGGAGGATCTCACACACTGGACAAGCAGTTTAACCACGACCGTAGATCCATAAATACACATCTACAATAAGTTATTTAAGCAACTCATTTTAAGAACAATATGACTTGTCTCCAATCCCGCTGAGAGACTGGACCGTTCAATCCAACCTATTTTAAGTTCAACATTGATCACTTTGATGATCTAAATCATTTATTTTATTATTTTTAATGTATATATTATTATTATAAAAAATTCAAGTTGATAGGATATCAATAATTACTTTAATAAATCACGTTCATATTGATAAAATAAATAATAAAATAGACATCATATTTTATTTTTATCAAATTTATTAAAACAGTTATCAATATCCGATCAACTTGATTTTCGACAATAATAATATATACATCAATCCTTCACATGAATGAAAAAGTTATGCAGTAACACTATCATTTGTCAACCCACATTATGTTCAAGAATATCTTTTGAAAGCAATTCATTTTTATTACAATAAAGAAGATTACAAATAAGAGAGAGAGAGAGAGAGAGAGAAGGGAAATTTTAAGCTTAAATGTCAACAAGGGTGACACTCCCTTAAATAGGAAAATAAATGGCTACTATGCGGATGCCAAATAATTCCTTCAAGTCCATGCTGAGTACTGAGCCAGCAAGAAAGATGCTAAAGGTAAGATGCTTTTCGCTTTTCTGTTTGATTGGCTGAGGCTAAGATGCTTAAAGCATGTCAGACAAGTTGCCATTATCCTCTTCTGATAGTGGAGACGAGCCGCCATTGTCGTCTTTTGCTAGTGGAGGAGACCAGCTCACATGGGCTGAAGAATCTTCTGTAGTGGATGCTAATGCATCATTCAGTGGAAACTCTGTTTCTGCAGTAGGCCAGGGAAAGAAACCACCCCATTTGATTTGAGGCTTTGGGGCTGGTGAATGATCGCAAAGGATCCACCATTGAGTGTCTTTCCTGATTCCATTAGGTCTAAATCTTCCATTAATGGAATGATACTGTAATTCCTTTGGAATTTGATAAGGAATTTTGTAGTGTTCACCAAAATTAGGTAAATACCGTCTATGATCGCTGTGTAAAGCCATAGAATCTGTGTATAATATAAAGTGTTAGCCATTCCACGGATAAAAATTCTATTTTTCTAAACACTAAATATTAATCCAGATTACAAAATCTGCTTATCAGAAGCAGAGGCTTTCTCCTGAACAATACCAATAAGAGAATCCCAGAAATCTTCAATAGGAACATCATCATCAAGATTTTGGGATTCTCCAGTAAGGCAGGCATACTAATTAGAGTCACTAGTTTCAGAGGGGGTTGGTGACCGCATGGTTTGGTCAATAGCATTAATGAAATTGGTTTTCATTATCTCTAACATCTTTACAGAAAGTTGTGCTTCGAAAAAGGTTGGATATTGGGCTCTGAGTGAATGCATAATAAGAACGCCCAAATTATCCATGTTTAGTGAAGGAGTAGGAGATACTTTTTGAGTTTGAGCCAAAGTATCCTGTTTAGTAATAACTTTGGAAATTTTGGTAAGGGCTTTTGTGATATAAAAGCCATCCCACCATTTGAAAAAGAACGTCCTTTGTAATGTCAAGCATTCAAAGTCATCTAAATCACATTTCAGGTTTCATCTCCAAATCCAGGGTAATTGGAATTGGGTAAAGAAATACAGAAGGTGTTTCCCCAAGGGGTCCCATGTACAGTTGGGTTTACCAAAGACTGTGGCAGCCTTAGTAGTAGTTAACTTCGGATGGTGAGCTATTCATTTAGGATATAACTCTTTCAGTTGTTTAGGTAGCACATCAATGGTTGGCCCCATTTTGTGCCACCAGCAAAAAATCCAGTTCGGAAATCCAGAAGTAGAAAGGATTTCAGGGTTTACCGAAAAAAACCAAGTATGTTTATGTGTAGGATTCTGATAAAGAAATGTAAAATGTCATGCATAGACATAATCCCAATAATTATAAGAAATCCCATTCAGTTTAAGTATCTTAGGGCGAAAAGGATCAAGACCCCATGCCCTAGGATCCAAAATATGGATAATATAACACTTAGAATGTGTTATAGGTGATTTTTGATCAGAGTTGTGCTGTTTATGATGAACAATCTGTACCGGTCCAGTTTCAATCAACATGGCTTCATGAATGTAGCGATGTCGACCTTCTGTTACTGTAAACATCTGGTTACCAAGATATCGTTCTTTAATGAACCATGGATCAAGGTACCATTGAATATCTTCGGAAGAAATAGTGAGAATATGTTTCGTATGTGTATGTTCAAAATACACAGGTTCAGTAGTTAAAACTTTTTTCAGATTAGATACTGGTACTTGAGATGTACTAGTACCTTGCTTCGGAATAGGGGAAGAAGGAGATCCACGTAAATATGGAAAATCTTCTAGAGGAATTCCCCTTTGCTTTGGAATTTTAGGGTTTTTACCCTTACTGTTGTCACCCTTAGGTGGCATCTTCGGAAATATCCTGTAAAAATTCTCTAGTTAAAAAATTTGGTAGAGAATTATGAGATCCTTTGATATATTCAATTTGAAAATCAAAAGAACTCAATTCCGATTGCCATCTTGCAAAAATTTGTTTAGAAACAATGTTTTTAATATCTTTTTGTAAAATGGTTTTTGCTGCACTACAATCAATACACAGTAAAAAGGTTTGATTTAATAAATCATCCTGGAATTTAGAAATACATTTTACAATAGAAAGCATTTCTTTTTTAATTGTAGAATAATTTTTCTGGGCATGTTTCCATACTCCAGAGATAAACCTTACCAATTCTTCTTTATTATTATGGGGATTCTTTTGTTTTAAAATTCCATCATAACCAATATCAGAAGCATCGATTTCAACAATTTTAAACCAATTAGGGTTAGGAAGAGCTAAACATGGTAAAGCTTTAACCCTAAGCTTGATTTTTCTTACAGCTTTAGTATGAGATTCACTCCAAGGAGGAGGATTCTTTGTTAACCTAGTATGCAGTATAGCTGCATCCTGGGTTAGATACTGACAGAAGTCAGAAATATAATTAAGACTTCCTAAAAATCTTTGTAATTGAGTTCTATCTTTTAATTCATCGGGGAATTTTGAAGCAAACTCAATACTACGGGAAATGGGTATGATAGTACTCTGGTTTATGTTATGGCCTAAAAAACGAACTATTGTGGTAAACAATTTCATTTTTGGGGCTGAAACAACTAAACCATTTTTGAAAATAACATCTTTAAAAAAATTTAGACGTTTAAAATGTTGATCTATTGTTGATGAATAAACAAGTACATCATCAATATAGGCAATACAGAATTCAGAATAGGGAGTAAAGATTTCATTCATAATATTCTGAAATTCAGATGGTGCATTTTTTAGTTCATAAGGCATTAGATTCCATTCGTAATGATCAAATAGTACTACAAAAGCAATTTTGTATCTATCTTCTTCTTTGATATCATCAATATAGGCAATACATAATTCAGAATAGGGAGTAAAGATTTCATTCATAATATTCTGAAATTCAGATGGTGCATTTTTTAGTCCATAAGGCATTAGATTCCATTCGTAATGATCAAATAGTACTACAAAAGCAATTTTGTATCTATCTTCTTCTTTGATTTGAATTTGCCAATATCCTGACTTTAAATCAAATTTAGAAAAAATAAATACAGATTGTAAACGATCTAAAAGATCTTTTTTGTTTGGAACATGATACCTAATCCATTTCAGTTTATCATTCAAAGGTTTGTAGTTTATTACAAGCCTAGGAGTTCCTTTTTCAATCTCAACATTTTTATTTACATAAAAAGCTGTGCAGCTCCAAGGAGAGTAACTCTTTCTAATTAATTTTTTATCAAGAAGATCTTGGATTTCCTTCTTGCATAATTTTAGATAGTCAGCTTTCATCTGACTAGGTCTTGCTTTTGTTGGGATATTAGTTTCCTTAAAATCAGGTTCATAAGGAAGTGAAACAATATGTTGTTTTCTATCCCAGAAAGCATGGGGAATATTACTGTAAATATCAGTAATAAAATTCTGTTCTAAATTCTTAATCTTTTGTCGAAGATTAGGATTTTGTAATTGCTGATTTATATTCATTATAAAAATTTCTTTTGATAATGAATTCAAATGTTGTTCCTTATTAAGGATTAAGTCTTTTATCTCATTTAGAGATGTAGTTTCTGGATTAGTTATAAAAGGAAAATAAGCATTATTTCCTTTATAACTACTAGAGATTCCTTTTGAATCTATAGTTTGGATATGCATAAGTAAATTAAGGAAAGGAGTTCCTAAAATTACTTGTTGGTGTAGATTTTGTACCAATAGGAATACTGCAGGTATGCATACTCCTTGGTTTCAGATAGAAACATCAGGTAGTTTGTACTGTATTTTCGTACGAGTACCACTAGCTGCTGTAAAAGATTGTGTAGTTTTATGAAAGTATTAAGTAGGTATCATACCTTCTTGTACACAATTCATATCGGCACCACTATCGACTAAGGCAATAGCATTCTGTATGATATATTCCTTATTTATAACTAGATTAATAGTAATATACCATTTTTGATGAGTAACCTTTTGGAGAAGGTTAAGAAAAGGAGAAGTTTGATCTTCTGTATTAGATATCTCAGAAGTTTGAGGAAGATCATTCTTTTCAGTTGGAATAGAGATACTTTCTAATGTAGAAAGTCTTGTTCTTATATTAAGATTCTCTATTTCATATTGTTGATTAAACAATTTTAATTATCTAATTTCAGATTTAATAATCTTAATTTCTTTATTAAGATCAGGAAGGGTTATGGGTTTTTCATATCCCTCTTCTATTCTGTCAAGAACAGCCCTCAAACTATAACTCCTATTAGATGGGGGAGTAATAGTAGAATCAACTTTACTTGAGGCTGTTGCAGTTTGATTAAGAAGATATTCAAGAAATCTTCTTTTTGCAGTAGGATCTTGAACGTGTTCAGACACATCCAACATATCATGTTGATTGCTAGTAAGGACATTAAGACCATTTAATTCACAAATGGCTTTCCAATAATTAGTATCGTTATTGGTTTTGTTAGTAAGTTCATTCACAGAACACTTACCTTTACGGTTAGGAATTGGTTTAGATTCTGAAGATGATGATATGATATCTTTAGATGATAATGAATCAGACTCAGGTTCAGAACTAGTAAGTAATAACTTACTTAATTGTAATCTAAGACCTTCATCTTGAAGTTCATTAAGTTTCTGTTTTGTAGTGCACTTGTTAGCATAATGACCTGTTTTGCCACATTTATAACAATGTGCATCTTTCCGTGTTTTCCTTGATTCAGAAGACTTTCTTTTAGGAGGTCTTCTTTTAGAGGAAGATTCAGTTTTAGGAGTAAAATGGTATTTCTTTTTACGTCTATGTTTGTAATCCTTTGTTAATTTGGATTTATGTTTAGACTATTTATTTTAACCTCTTTTCGGATAATTAATAGGTAAATCGAAGGCAAATTGTTGACAAAATGCTCTAATTTTTTGTTTTCCTATTAAATTATGTTTTTTCATTAAGTATTGTAATTTTATGTCATTACAAATACTTAAACCCACTTGGGTACATAGACTAATAAGATGTCCATACGTATACTGATAGTAAGGTATGGAATGACCATCATGTTGGTCTTTCATCTTTTGTCTAACTTTTTCAGCAAAAGGAGTAGGTAAGCCATCTATGAATTTGGCTTTCAAGTGATCTTCATTAACATCTTTAAGTTGCATAATGTGAGTTATGAAATCATCTTTATACCATCTAAAATGGGTTACAGATGGACATCTAAGATTCTGGAGAAGTTCTGTAGCGACCCGAAATTTCTTAATAATTTATTTAAAAACGGAAAAAGGATTTTTCGGGTACAAAAATTTTTTTTGGTTAACAAAAATGTAATTTTTGTTATATTATTTTGGAGAATGGTTGTATATATATATATATATTATTAAAAAAAGAGTTTTATAAAACTTATAAAATAAAAATCTCGTCGCCCAGTCGCGAGCTTGGGAGAAAACCAGAGAGGGCGAGAGCAGGGGAAGCCGGGGAGAAGAAGGAAGAAAGGAAGGGAGAGGGGAAGGTTGGCCACCGGCGTGCCACCTCCGGCGAGGCTCGGCACCACCATTGATGGCGAAAAAGGGAGGAGAACGGCAAGACAGAACGGCGAAAACAAGGGGGTTACGCCGCGAGACTCCGACGATTATGGATGGATATTTGTGCTTCCAATCGGCTTGTTTTCTTTCAATTTCTTCATGTAAGGTAACATCCTAGCCCCTAAGAACATTTCTAGTAATTTTGTTTCGATTTTGCTTGAGGTTTCGTGATCGATTGAAACCTAGAGTTCGTCGAACCCGCGAGTTGCCTATTTTTGGATTTTTGGGTTTTGAACTTGCTTTTAGCTTTTGGATGATGAAATTGAACTTATATCTAAGTTTCTAGACTTTCTTGGATCATTTTGGTGTAATCGATTTCAGTTTTGGAGAAACTAGGTTTTTTGGGTCGGATTTGGGACCGATTCGGGGGTTTCGGCCTCCGG
>JAULLF010131645.1:0-12672 GCA_035668175.1 Sarracenia flava
TAAATTATCCACCATGAGCTTCCTTCCTCCCTATTGGATTAATTATCCAATAATCGAGTACTCTATTCAATGGATTGATTATCCATTGGTTTTCGTAGCTCACTAGGATCTAATCACTTTGTCCACGCTTGAAGGATGGGCCGTTTTATACTTCTAAACACAATTACATGCAATAAGTCACAAAATTGGACTTAAATTCCATATCTTCGATTTCATTTGTTTAAATCACAAATAGTACTTCGAGCTTACAACTTCTAAAAATTTGTTCACAATACTAGATGAGCTTCAATACATAACCTTTAATGAACACTTCATGCCATTCAACACATTACTTCTAATCATTCACTTATACGTTTCGTTTTTAATTTCTAAGCACAATTTACAACTACGACTTCGATTTTCAGTATCGACATAGTGTTTACTTATCAAGTCATTGAACTAAAAAGGGAAGGCCTAGGCCAACCCAAAAAGCAAACCTCCCACAAACTACCACTATTGTAACCCTCAACCTCTGCTTCAAGTATAGACATGCCTCAAATACTTAACATAAAATTTGAACCCCAAATGGAGAAGCCTAGGCTACTCCCACACACATTCTTTAACCTACCCAACCTTTAACCCTCCTACTTTAACTTCATATAGTCAATTTAATCTTTCAACTAGCTTTTATTACATTCAAATTTCTTAACCCTTTCAAAAATAATTCATTTTGAAAATAGTTTATCATTTTACTACAAAATCTAGTATTTCACACCAATTTCCAACGTTCCATATCCTAGGCTTATGCTAGGATTATACTACTATCTTCAAGGCTTCAAATTGACAATACTCAAATATTCTAAGTAGTCAAGAATACTCAAAACTACATAGAATTCACGCAATTATTGTCTAGGGTTTCGGCCTAGGCATGCCATTACCCAAAATCACCTCAAAACTTCTCTTAACCTTTAAGACTTCGCACAAACACATCAGGGTTTATGACTGTTATGAATCCTACCTCAAATCAACAATGAAAAGCTGAAAATTCAAAGATTTGATGCTCCCAACCATAACCCATAAATCTGAAATCAAGGGGGTTCGGAATATAAACGAACTAAACTTCGAATACTATGATTATTTCATCAAAAAACTTTAAAATATTACCAATCAGAGCCTTATACGCCTCAAAATTCTGGACTGACAGGGCAGAATTTGTTGCTGCCGCCATCCCTCATCTCTCTCTCTCTCTCTCACTCTCTCTCTCTCTCTCTCTCTCTCTCTCTCTCTCTCTCTCTCTCTCTCTTTATGGCTGACGACAAGGGTTTATCGGCATCGGGGCTCCTCTCCCTTTCTCTGTTTCTCTCTCTCTCTACGTCCGCTCTGAGGGAAAAGAAAAAAAAACCCTAGTTGTCGCGCCTCCCCGAGATGAAGCAGTGGGTGTACTGTTGTTAAACCACAATTGTGGCCTTGCCTAGGCGCGTTCTATTGCCTTATTATTCTTCCATTCTTATTTTACATTTATAAAAAAAAGCTTTTTATAAATAAAAAAAACATATATATATGTCAATATATATATAGACATACACCTCCTTTGTAACAGAGATTTATTACCCGAAAAAAAATTCTTTTTTAAATTAAATAATTAATTAAAGAATTTCCGGGTCCTCACAAGGTCGGTCTCCATCGTACCATTTCCCAACCATGTCAATCACTACGTTATTGACACATTATCGCTACATTACAATCGCACATCGACTCCACACTCTAACAAATCTCTTAACACTGATAGTATTACCTATCTCTAAGAACATCCTAACTACGATGACATGGCATCTCAAGAGTGCACCAAATAATGATGGAACACCAATCTATATGTATTCTATCACAAGAACAACCTAATCAATCCATCAAGACCAAGGGCCGACCTAAGTTGGCCCAACAATTCTCAAATACCGTAACTGGTCTAAACACATAACATAGATTCATTTTTATCAATTTGGGTTCCTACGTATCCAATTTATGAGTTTACCTAAAAGATGCCAAATACCCTAACTCCAACCCTAATTCTCACGTAAGCTTTTCTTTTAATCCAATCAAGTCCCAATCATGTATAAGAACATCGTATTATGCACAAAACATTCAAGAAAAAGTTATCAAAGCTTAGAAATCAAGCTAGGGTTTCTCACACTTGGGCAATAATCATCCAAACTCACAACCAAACAAAATATGTCTCTTCTAATCAAGTGATTCATCAAGGAAGACTAAATAGATTTTCGACAATCACACGGTTCCTATGCAAAACCTAATCACCAAGTTACCGATTAGTTAACGAAGGTTAATTTCATTTATCCACTAATTGCCAAATTTGAATCATAAGTTTATTGACACACCAATTACACATAATCGCTATCAATTTTGAATAATTCACCCAATACGAAAAATGCCCCTAAATCGTACGTATATCCTAAATTCGAACCCTAGTTTGTCCAAAACCAAAACCAATCACACAAACATCATTCTAGCAATCTAAGATAGGTATAGAAAGGCTCAATTTCATGATTCCACAATGAATTGCATAATCTAAAACTCAAAATCCAAAAATGGATCACGTCGGGTTCGGCTACCACCATACAATTCAATGTAAATTTTTGGAAGAAAATTCACTCCAAAACAACAATTAGGTTTATAACGTCCAGAATGCTACCTCAATCGAAGAAATCAAAGGAAAATCGAACCAAATTGGAGCAAGATCTACGGTCGAAGAAAGTTGTGGTGCGTGCGGCATTTCGCCGTCTCTCTCTTCTCCGCTACTCTGTCACTCTATTCTGCTCCTTCCGTCGTCGCCGGCGGCACCGGGGCTCACTGAAGGTGGCGCATACCTCCTCCTTTTTCCTCTCTTCTTCCATCTTCTCCCTCGTTCTCTCCCTCCCATGTTCTAATTGCCGAAGTTAGCTTATACTGAAGCTTCTGGATATTACGCGACTTGCGCGATTTTGTGTTCAGTTTTACTCTATTTTATTTTTAAAATATAAATAAATAAAAACATATATATACATATCTCCATCCATATATATATGCGTATATCATCACTTGTTTATCAAAGAGTTTAATTTGTCAAACCACAGAAATTGCTTGTATCTCGATCGAAAAACATTTCATTTTAGCCTTTAGAACAATATCCGGGTATAAAACGAATTATCCAAAAAAAAGCTTTTGACTTTAAATAAAATGTTAATTAAAACGAGTCAAATCGTTACCCTATCCACTTTTTGATCTTTTTTTGAAGAGCTACTTCAGCCCATCTTTAGTTTTCCAACACAAGTACACATTCGCGGGTTCCCAACGAACACCAGTGTGTGTGCCACCCACAACTCAAATCGAATTGAAACCTCTTTTACTATTCAAACCAAATAGAAGGGCATATCCATAAATCAATGGGGTATTAACTACCTACAAATCACAACCACGCACTTAGGGTTAATGGCTAAACCTCAACTGACCATTTCATGACATCAAAACACATCAACACAAGCCTAATAGCTGACTAATTGATCAACACAAGCTCCAATTAAGCATAGGCAAGGTCAAATAAAATTAAACCATAACCCTAAAATTTCTATATTCCCATAGGTTTGGCATAAACTCAAACTCTAACATCCAATTCATCAAACTAATACATGGCCTACTATTTCAACGTGATAAATTAAAGATAGATCATGCTATAACCCAACATTTTAGAGATTACAAGTTAAAACCTAAGTCTAGGGCATCAACTACATTTTTCTCATGAGATATGTAAATATAAGATACTTATATACTCAGACCCAAAGCTATATCAAAGCTATAACTCATATAAACTCAAAGGCTAAGTCTAGTCTTAGATCCTACATTATGTAGCTTAAAACATAGTGGATTAAGCAAGAACCACGATCTAAATGGTAGATTAAGCACTACCCGTGATCTCCAATGGCTCCAAACGCCAAAGAAGTTGTCCATGCGTCAAACTTGATGAAAAAACGAGCTAGAAAACCTCCAATCTAAGCCAAAGCCTTCCTAAAAGCCATCAAGATCAACCCTAGGTCTTGGCTAAGCTTTTAGAGAGAGAGAGAGAGAGAGAGAGGTATGGAAGGAATGAAGAAAAATCCCTAAAACTCGTACCTTAAAGGCTTGGACCCGATAACATCGCTCGAGTGGTTGAAATGACCGCTCGAGCGATCTTCCCGGTTGTGCTTTACATGCCACACTTCCAAGGTTCAAAACTCACCCCAACCCAACCCAAGGGCTTCCAAACCATGACATAACATAACATAGGGCTTCCCATGACTCCCACAACCATATCTCATAGGTAAAACCATGGAGACCAACTCCAAACAATCACGCTCAGTAGCACGACACACAACCAAAACAACCAAAGTCTCATTTAACACACGCAACAAGCATATACATGCTAGCATAGCTCAACCAACGACTCAAACATTATCAACTTGGTGACAAAAGAAAAAATTTTTCATAAAAGAAAATGTACCAGACCTTACACCATGTACGTGGGATTGGTTCCTTACAAATCTTATTTTCCTTTTATTCTTTTCTCCTCCAATCTAACCTAAAAACTCAGATTCTCATAGCATGAGAGTCAAATGTATGGTAGCATAGTTTTGAATATAAGTGGGTGATTGTTAGGGTTGTATACTAATAACCATGATTTTGGTTTTAGTATTTAATTTTATTTCTTAATATAATTAGAATTTTAATAACCAATGTATGTGTTTTATTATTTAATTAATGTTGTGCATAAGTGTCTATTATTCTGCATAGTAGTTAATCGCTATGTAGAGCTTGACTTACATACGGAATACCAGATTATCGATTCTTGTAGAATATAAGTTTTGGTTCACAGCTTAGATGGAATTGGACACACCATCGATATGACTATAGCATAATGTTTAATAGATCTATCTTTACTATGGGGAACTGATAAAAGCGCCGTCTATTTTTCCAACTCATTATACTAGTACATTTAGTTGGATAACCATAATACTTCTGTTGTGGATAATAATTATTGACGAAATCTGCATCCTCAAGGATCGAGATTGGTGATACCCTTTGAAAGAGGCTTATAACTTTTGATCATGCCAAACCCTACAGGTGGATTTTGTAATTCAGCATATCAAATGGGTTATGAGGAAAGTTTTAAGGCATTTTCGAAGAGGTTGATTAAAAATAAAATTGTCGTTTATTTAATATAATCGATCGGTATCCGTAATCTTAATGTGGAGGACAATAGTAAGTATTTAATAATATGAGCTCGAATAATTCAGTTTTGAGAACATGGTTGGGGTTGTAATTATCACTCTTCAGTAGAATGAATGGTAAATTATGTAATTAAATATTAATCTATGTTGACTTTACAATATTTAATTACAAAGGAAGCCCGCATCTTATTTATCCCTTGGGTCCCTACTATAACCCTATATAAATGTAGTTATAAATCCTGGTTTCACATAATTTATAATATTCACGTATTTTGAGAGGCTAGAGTTTTCACATATTTTGTAAAAATCTAAGTGTAATCAGTTCGGGTTTTAAACATGAAGTTTAATGCCCACACTTTGATCGTATTCTTAGCATTTACAATATAGTAAAAAATCTATGTTGCAGTGGAGATTACCGATTAGTTTCCTTTGTTGATCTACTAATCAAAGTGTGTTGCCGGAATCAAAATCAAACTAGAGAGATTTCAAAGGTATAATTCTTTTCTGCCTTTGAGAGTTTTGATTATTTGATGTCAACAGGTTTTAATCTTAAGTCTGTTTTAGCATTTACCTGTCCAGAATTCTAGATATGGCTTATATACACAATCATCCCGATCATCAGGGTTTGCCTCAGAATAGATTGGTGCGTAATACAAAATTTACCTATATTGGAATATATATATATATATCAAGTGGGAGTTCTGGGACTAATAAATTTCTTTTGTATAAAGGACCTATTTCAAAGTTTGAAGATACTCACGCTTATGGTGGTTGTTGTGCACTACCTATATTGAATTATATATCTATATAGATGGTCCAAGGAACAAGTATGACTAGAAAATAAGGGAGTTGTCCTGGTGATATGATGTGTTGGAATAAAAGTGATATTCTCAACTACATTAGTACTTTAGTACTATATTCGTTGAGAAAAATGCAAACAAGGAAAGTAATCTTTAGAACATTATAAATCTCTTTTTTCATTTGATTTTTCATTCTGAATGAGTTTCATATGACGAAGTACTTTTTGGCAGCAATAAATTCCAAAATCTTTTCAAAAGTAAATTAAATGTAATATTACTTTATATATAACCATATTGCCACGTATGAAAATCTTCTCATTCAACTATCACCGAAGTATAGGGCATATATTCTGTATTCATCTACCTCAAATTCTTCTAACAATTCTTTTTACCTAACTCCAAGATATATATGTTAGTTAAGACTAAATATGAGACATTCTGATGCCCTGACCACGTAGCAATATAAAACTAACCAAGTGTTGTAGAATAAAACCCATAACCATAGATATCAACTGAGAAACTGAATCGAAATTCTTGGAGGAAGTTTAATGTTTATTAAACTTAATCAAAATCCACAAATTTAATAAAGTGGAACATATAAATAAAGCATTTTTCATGGGAAAAGCAATCCTTCAAATAGGTTTAAATAAGCGTGAAGGAACAGGTAAAAATAAACGGATAAGCCCCATTTTCAAACAACGTTTCAAGAAAACCAACACAGGCTAACCACTCAAGTGCTCAAGTAACAGTCTGACCCTTTTTGATCTTAAGTAAAAAAAAACTTTAATTTAATTAAAGAAAACTTCTATTTAATAAGTATTTGAAATACTTCCGAACTAGTTACTTTGCTTCTGAAAACAAAGATTTATTCCTCTTTCGAAAACACAAAATTTATCAAGAGCCTCATTTTTTTTAAAACACAGCCGGCTTCCAAAAGGACATAGCCGACTGTGTCCTGCTGTGTCCTGCACTTGTTAATTATCCTGCACTTCTGAATTACCTTCATAACAACTTTTGAAACTTGTTTCTGACCATCTCACAAACCCATGTCCACTACTACAACAAAATAACCTCAACAATATAGGAAAAGAAGTTCAAAGCTTTTATTACTTCATAAGAAAACCAATACCCAAAAGGGGTCCTCACCACATGCAGAAAATGAAATAATTAAAAGGAATAGAGACTAAAAGGAGGTCTGGAGGCCTCAATACAAGTTCTTGCTAAAGAAGTAAATGCTTCAACAACTACTGAAATAATCCTTCATCTTTAACCAAACAAACGTAAAGAATTCTAAAGACATATAATATCTAAAGAAAATAACTCCACATCTCCACATCCTGCATCCACCTTAATCCTCTACAATGCTTTACCTGAATCACCTGCGTTGTTATTTTATAAGAAAAATAAAATAACAACATTAGCATTTAGCTAGTAGGAAACATAATAAAATATGATGCAACATGTAAGTAATTATGCATGAATTAAATGTAAACATCATAAACTTCGAGAACGATTTAACATTCTTCACCCTCTCTTCATTACCTCACTTCTCTTCAACTATGACACCTATGTGTCTAGTTAACTTCCCAATCTTCTACTTCAACTTCATTAACTTCGTGCTTCCGACTCTCAAAGAGCCGCTTCAACTTATGGCTTAAAGTCCACGAGCTTCCTTCATTCTCATTGGAGTAATTATCCGAGAATCGAGGCCTCCGTGCAATGGATTAATTATCCATTGACTTAACTTCGCTAACCCATTATAAGTTAGAATACTTTTGCCCCCTCATGGACGGGCAAATCCATTACTCAAAAAGAGTATTATACTTTGGCCCTTTCACGGACGGGCAAATCCAATAACAAATAAGAGTTTGATACTTTGGCCCCTTCACGGACGGGAAAATCCATTAACTCAATAAGAGTTTGATACTTCGGCCCCTTAATGGACGGGCAAATCCTTTCAGTTTTTAACACTTCACAAACAAGTCACTTCACATTCGAATATACACATTTAGTGATATTTAACTTTCTATCCTCTCCTTTGGAAAGTCTAGGCTATTCCAATAAAATTATAAACTTTCGTTTTATTTTAAGTCACATTCATATAATGTATTCTTCTTGTCTATAAACATATTCTAAGTTTAATAGATTAAAACCACGCTTCAGTATTACACACCTGTAATACTAACCTTCCATGACATCAAGCGGGAGGCCAAGACCACCCATTTACCACTTCGGTCTAGAGAACTCTTAGACCTATCCTTTCCACCTTAGGCTTCAAATTTTAGTTGAGAAAAACTTCCAGAGTCTTATGACCCTTCGCTTATCAAACACACCTACTTTGGCTAAAGGGGTAATATTTCAAATCCCTAGGACAAAGGGACCACCTTCAACACCATGAACCCGCTACAAAGTCCGCCTTTCGTGGAGTGACTTTGCATTCCCTAACCATAGCATAGGCTAGGATTTACTTTCAACTTCAGTTATAAACATTACCATAAGAACTATTATATATTGTTTATTTAACTTCACCTCGCATTCAAAACTAACAATCAAACTTCACTTCACCCTTTTCTATCTCTTAGGTTCTACCACTTCCTATCGTACATCTATGCCATGAGACATTTCCTTCACCAACTTAATAACATCGACTCCACATATACTTCCACTTATTACAAGTTAGGCCTCCATTCGAGATTCACGTCGACAAATGGATCCATTCGAACCAAAGGGGAGGGCCTAAGCTTTCCCTTTCACCCTTACAAACCTCACCGAATCCCTAACACCCTCACTCCTCTCAATCATGTTAACTACTACTTAAAAGGAGTTCAAAGGGGTTTAAATAAATAGATAACTTGTTAACAAACGATTCCAACAACTTCTACTTCCAACAGGAACAAAATTCAACCACTTAAACATGTATTCATAATTGAAATTCAGCTTCAGTGACACAGCCGATTGTGTTGAGACACAGCCGACTGTGTCGGCCTGTTTCAGAAATCCTGCAACTTGGAAATAATCATTTTTCTACGACTTCAATTCAACTTCTAGGGTTCAAATAAAATGTCACATGTATTCTAAGCACTTCAAACACATAAAAACTTCAGTAAGCTGAGATCCCTATTAGGAAGATTTCGGCTACTTAAACTATAACCGAAAAATTAACTTCGATACTCATGAATCCTTCGGAACTTCACACATTTACCTCTGTTGAGTTCTACGTTATGTGACCTACCTCGATACCCCAAGGAAAGCCAAAAATTCAGAATTTTAAGAAGCCTAACATGCAACCCCGGATCTGAAATAGCAAAATCTCAGGTTAGAAATCATCCAAATCGAATGGAAATTAAGGAACCATAAGCGTTCGTGCACACTAACTTCAGAACTTCATGAAATCATCAAGAATTCTCACCTCCTTTGAAGCCAAATAGTGGCTGGACAGAAGTTCAACCACCAATGAAGTATGATTCTGTGGCCCCTCCTTCCTCTTTCTCTCTTCCTTCAAGAAAACCGTCTTGCCATCTCTTCAATTTCCCTTCCTTGTTTCAAGATCTTGAGAAGAATATTGAGGGAAGAAGAAGAATGAGAAACCGAATGGCCCAAGGGTTGGTTTCCAGCCGCCACTCCACTTTCTCCCCTTAACCTACACGTTCTCCCTCTTTCTCTTATGATTTTACTTCTTTAACCCCTCTAATATGGTTAAATCAAGCACTAACACCCTTCCTTCTCTTTTATTCTCACAAGACCCCATGGTTTAAAGATCTAAAATTACATATTAGAACATGTAACATTCCTCAACTTCTTTCCACAATCTCCATGTGTTTATAACCCACCTAATTAATTAAATCAACTTAATTAGGATTGGTCAGGTTATTACTGCTCATGCTAACTGCTTGAGCGGTGAGGAAACCTAGATGCACTTTTGAAAAAATTTTGAAAATTTTTAAAGTGTTGGACAAAAGCTTGATTTTTCTCACTTTTTTCAACACACTTTATACATGAAGAAAATTATATTATAACACTATAAACATATGGAAAACTTTCCACAAGCCCCAAAAAATGATGTGTTTCAACATAAACAAAATATAAGAATTACATACTGAAACAAAAATTAAAACCTGAATCAAGTCCCATCGTCTTCACATTCAATCATTTATGGTATTGGTCTCATGGCCTTACAAAAGGGGTTCCTAACAATGATATAAATGCCCTTACATGTATTAAAGAATTACATTTACACTTGAATTGATCAAGAAATAGAACAAAAATCCTATGCAATTCTATCCATAACAATCAAGACATGTATATCAATCTGCACCAAAATACTCAAGACAACCATGCATATCGATCTGCAGCTTGTTTTCTGTTATCACCTAAAAGACTTGTGCAAAATAAACTAAACATGAATTTATACATGATCAACAATGATGATCATGTGATATGATCAAATAAATTTACCAAAAATAGTTCCATTTTCAAGTAAAACTATTAATCACATAATATGGGTTTCTATTCACAAAAACCATTATTTCAACCAATCAATAACCTTAATTGTTAAATGTAGAGACCCGATATGTGAGGACCCAGAAATTCTTTAATTAATTATTTAATTTGAAAAAGGAATTTTTAGGTAATATTATTTCTTTCGGTTGAGAAAAAATTTAAATCTTTTATGAGATTTGGTCGATTTAGTTTTTTAATTAATAAATTAAATTTATTAATTAATTTGGCTAATTTTGAGTTATGTTTATATATATGTATATTGATATTTAAAAAAATAATAATAAAAAAATAAAAATAAACCCGGTTTCCATATCGTGCCTGGACGCGCACACATAAAGCAGCTTCAAGCTACGATGTTCAGCAGAACAGAGGTGGGGGCGAGAGAACCCTAGATCAGGGAAGACGAGAAGAGAAGAGAGGGAGGAGAGGAGGGCGACGCCACCGGCACCACCTCCGGCGTGCACCGCCGGCGACGGGGGAGAGGAGAAGAGAGAGAAAGAATAATGGGAGAGATAGAACTGGGGCACCAAACATGGGACGCACGACCTGCTAGCTTTGGCGAGTGATTTGGGCTTCGATCCGAGTGTATTTCTTCCTATTGCTTCGTTGAAGGTAATATTCTGCATCTTGTGAGCATTCCCACTAATTTAGTTTGGATTTTCATCTAAGTTTTGTAATCGATCAAGATCTTGGGCCAGTCGGACCCGCGAGTATGAATTTTTGGATTTTAAGACTTTTTCTTTATCAATTGATGGTTGTATCACGAAATTGGACCTAGATATATTTATCTAAGCATGTTAGAAAGTTGTTTGTGTGATTAATTTCAATATTGGGTGAACTAGGGTTTTCGGTACAAAATTTGGGACCGATTTGGGGTTTTGGACCTAATGGGATAATCTTACGAAATTGATCTTGATTCTATGCAATTGACATAGAATATAGTCTATGGTTAATTTTTTGAAATTTTAGGATAATCGAATTTTATCCCCGTTAATTGATGCCAAGTTGGTAACTTGACTTCTGGCAGTTTGATGCTATTTTCGGGACTCGTTTGGAGCCGCCGTGGGCTCGACTTAACTGCTTGGTTCCATCACGAATGCGAGGTAGGATTCATAATACTTATAAATCCCAATGTGTTTGTGCGATGTTTTGAAGGATATGTGAAGTTTGAGGTAATTGTTAGGTAGAAGCATGCTTAGACCGAAAACCTAGACTATAATTACATAAATTCTGTGAAGTTTTATGTATTCTTGATTACTTAGGATATATGAATATTATCAATTTGAAGCATTAATGATAGTAGTATAACCCTAGCATGAGCTTGGGATATGAAAAGTGGAAGTTTGTGCGAAATACTAATTTTACAGTAAAATGATAAACTATTTTCAAAATGAATTATTTGGAAAAGGTTAAAAAGATTGAAGATTGTAGAAGTCCATTGGAGTGCAAATTGATAATATGAAGTAAAAATTCAGAGGTTGTATGAAGTTTTGAAGTACTTTCATGAGGTATTGATCCTTAGGCCGAATTATAACAGGATAGTGTTTGAAATTTTATAAAGTTTGAATATTGCTAATTATCTAAAATAAGCAAGCATTGTCTATTTGTAGTACAAATGATGTCAAAGTTGGAAGATTGCCAGGAATTCATGTGTTGTAACCGATTGACTAACAACTTTTCAAAATTAAGTCACTACAACAAAATGTATGTACCGCGACAAAAAAATTTCCTCGCTAAAAGGGCTAATTTCGTCGCTAAAACATTTAGCGATGAAATTGGCGACGAAATGTTTTCATCGTAGTAGCTACGCACCAAAAAGTCGCTGGCAACGAAATTTTTTTTTGGCGATGAACTTTTTTCGTCGCTAAAGATGTGATAAATAATTCAAAAATATTGGTATCACGGGGTTTTGAACCCCAGAGCTCTCGCAACCCGCAAACCCGCACGACAACCATCTAAGCTATATCCCAATCACGTTATATTTGTGATATTATTTTTATATTATCTTTATTCAAATAAATTTATTTAAATAATAATTTTTTTAATAATAATATAAAACTCGTTAATAATAAATAATTTTATTTAAATAATAAAATAAAACTCATTAATAATAAATAATTTTATTTAAAACTCATTAACGA
>JAULLF010132739.1:0-12668 GCA_035668175.1 Sarracenia flava
AAATATTTGGGAATAAATGCTACATTTTTAGAGACCGTGAGCAATTGGGAAAATTTGATTCCCTCGGTGAAGACGGTATTTTTTTGGGTTATTCCTTGAACAGCTGAGCTTATCATTTGTTTAAGTTAAAAACTCATTATGTTATGGAATCTGCTAATGTTATGATTGATGATGAATTTTTTGTAAAAAAAAATGTTGATATTGAAGAGGATTTTGTAGGAAATTCGAATGTAAGTCAAGAGGACCAGGAAGTGGATTCTGTGCTCGAACAAAAGATGAGACCCGGTTCTCCTAGATAACTCAAGCTTCTCAAGCTGAACGGCAAGAATCCAATGATCTAGAATAGTCTGATTGAGTAAAGCTTAATCACCGAGTAAGTCAAGTATTGGGAGAAGTGACTGACATGACGAGGACTCGATGGAAACTCGTTCCTATGCGTGTTAATAAAAATGTGATAGGAACCAAATGGATCTTTAAGAATAAGTCTAATGAATTTGGTAAAGTTGTTAGGCATAAGGCTATGTTGGTAGCACAAGGGTATACACAGGTAGAAAGAATTTACTTTGATGAGACTTTTTTCCCATGTAGCACTATTGGAGTCCATCAGAATATTGCTTTCTATCACATGTAAACTTAATTTCAGACTGTTTCAAATGAATGTGAAAAGTGCATTTCTTAATGGCTACTTGAAAGAAGAAGTCGATGTTGAGCAACAGAAAGGTTTTGTTGACCCCTCATGTCCTGATCATGTGTCAGCTCTTTACGAATTGAAACAATCACCTCGAGTCTGGTATGATAAATTGACATTTCTTCTGGGTAAAGGGTTTAGTCGTGGTGGCGTTGAGCGTACTTTATTCATATTCGTCCATAACACAGCCACCCTACTTCTAATGATAGATAGGAAATGTCCAAGATATCTTAGTTGCTCAAATCTATGTTGATGACATAGTTTTTGGGTCAACAAATGACACCTTGGAAAAGAAGTTTTCTGGTGAAATGAGTAAGGAGTTTGAGATAAGTCTCATACGAGAGCTCTTTTTATTTCTAGGTCTTCAGATTAAGCAATCTTCATTCAGTTGTTCATTTCTCAAGCTAAGTATGCTAAGAATCTCATTAAGAAATTTGGTCTAAAGTTCGCTAAGCATGCCCATACTCCTATGAGTGTGACCACCAAATTGTCTAGAGATGAGTCAGGAAAGCCTGTAGATCATACTATGTTTAAGAGAATGATTGGGAGTCTTGTCTACTTAACAGTGAGTAGACCGGGCATTATCTTCAGTGTTGGTGTATGTGCTAGATTTTAGGCTTCACCTAGGGAGTCCCACGTATTGGTAGTAAAATGTATTATCAAATGCATGAATGGTACCATGGGTTACGGGATTTTATACACCTATAACACCACGACTGACCTTGTAGGTTTAACAGATGCAGATTGGGCTAGGAGTGTAGATGATAGGAAAAGCACCTCTGGTGGATGTTTCTACATTGGAAACAATCTTGTGTCTTGGCATAGAAAAAAACAAAATACCATCTCACTCTCAATTGCAGAGGCTGAGTACATTGCTGTTGGCAGTGGGTGTACCCAACTTCTGTGGATGAAACAGATGTTGGCCGCTTACTGGATAGATCAAGGTCTGATGGTGCTGTACTGTGATAACACGAGTGCCATTAACATTTTCAAAAATCCAGTACAACACTCGTACTAAGCACATTGATATTAGACATTACTTCATCCGGGATTTGGTATAAGAGGGGACGATCACTCTTGAGCATACAAATACTGAGCATCAGTGAGTCGACATTCTAACTAAGCCCCTTGATCCTATTAGGTTCAAGTCTCTTAGAAAGGCTCTTGGAGTCTGTCTCCTTTAGTACTTCTCTTCATTTCTTTCGGGTCATTTTCTTTTGGTTATTTTCTTTCCTTTTTTTGTCTAGGTGTGTTAAATAAAAATTTTAGTTGAAGAACTGAATATGAAATAGTGATATGGTTGTTCATGCATTAACTGTATAGTTGATGGATTCTAAGACACTTGTGAAAATATATTCCACATGCTGATTTCTGAATCTCACGTAGATATAGTATTGAAATGCTTTCAGGGTTGCATCTATTCTGTACACACTTAAATGTTCTTTCAGCACTCTGTAAGCCATGAAATTAAGTTCAAATGAGACTGAGACTATCCCACATATTAGGATTCCTAAGAACTCTTAAAATGACCACATTGTCTAGACCCTATTGAAAATAAGGATTTGATCTCCTCTCACTTGATGTCAATGTAACTCTTGTACTTGTGGTAATGGCTACCTATGCGAGCCTTGCATTTTCGCTCGTATTAGTGTGAATCCCCCAGGTCAAAGCAATAAAACGTGATATCCTTCTTGTGGAAATGGTTACCTATGTGAGCCTTGCTTTTTCGCTTGTACTAGCGTGAAAACCACCATATAAAAGCAATAAAAGATAATCTTTGGCTCATGAAAATGGCTACCTACACGAGCCTTACTTTTTCGTCCATGCTAATGTGAAATCCTCTACTGCAAGTGAACGTAGTAACTTATAATATAAATGTGGATCAAGTTGAGGAGGAGGCGATCTGGAAAAAATTTGGTTCAGAAATGGTTTGCCTTTAAGTTTTCTCATCATTCTGATATGTATGTGTCAGTTAGCTTCATAGATCTCCTTCAACAGTGAATTGGGTGTCTGGAAAACCTTTGAGACACGCACTCACTTTTCCTTTATAAAATCTCTCTGTAAGCATTCCTGCCCATATATATGCATGTGATGTTGGTTGAAACCATTGTCTAGTTATGGATCTGTCCAAGGTGTCTTTACATTCTGACAAACCCTCGGTGTGCATGATACTCACATCTTCTACTCTCATTCAAGTTCCTTAGCCCAAGGAAAAAAAGAATTTACTTAGTCTTTAAACTTGATTTTGACCGTGGTTTTAATATTAGTTTTTTTTGTTGGTGGTTTAGGAATTGTTTTTGAGTTTTTGGAGTATGGTTGGAGTTTTAGTGTTATTCTTTTTTGTAGTGCCCTCTTAGAGCGTCATCTGAGTTTTTGTTTCTTGAATTATATTGGTTCTTAAAGTCTTGAAGTTGGGTGTCGCTTAGTACCTTGGTTTTCGGTTATGATGTGTTTTCTAGGCACACTGCTCGATCGATCTATTAAGCAGTCAATAAGGCTTATCAGTTTCTTCTTTTTACTCAGACCGCGGGCTTGACCACTCGAGTGGTATCCAACGATCCATCGAACGGTTTGGGCAGTTGCATCGAGTGGTTTTAGACCCTTTCGGTTTCTCCTCACATGCACACACCGCTCGAGCGGTGCTACCAACGCTCGAGTGGTCCTTCGGGTTTTTTTTATGTTTTATCTTCGCGATTTGGGGTTTTTCTTTTTAATCTCTCATATTCCTTCCCCATTCGAACCCTAGTATCTCCCCTTTGCTCCTAAATCCCTTCAAATCCATTTAGTTTTTGACTTTTTGCTTGCGTTTTGGGTCGTTGCTCGGTGGCCCCTTTATCTTTCAAAGGTGAATTTGGCTTTAGGCCTTAGGGCTTCATTCTTATTGCCTCTCACTCTCTTCGGTTGGGTAAGTTTTCTTCACTTATTAGTCTTTTTTTTCTTGGTTGATTCTCACAAAAGTAAATGTATATTTAGTCTCCTCTTTATATATTGATTCATCTATCTACCTATATATACTCATACATATGTTTTCACTCACACACACACACATGGAGTGTGTGTGTGTGTGTGTGTGCACGCGCATATAGTAGGTTAGAAAGTTAACATCATACCCAAAAAAAATAACTTATCCAAGAAGGTTCTTAAAACACTCTCACAAGGAGGTATAAACACACACACACACACATACACACACACATATATATATATGTATATATGTATATATATGTGTAAATGCATGGTTGGAGATATGTCTATAAGGTATATACTTTTTGGTTTTCGGTATTTCTTTTCTTCTCCTCCTGACCTTATGTTTTTTTTTTGGTTTGTTCTTGGGTCTGCATGTTGTCACCCCTTTGGCATGTCCCCCCTCCCTTGGTTAGTTGTGTGGCCTTATCTCATCTTTTAAGGTTTAGTGTTCCTACCCTTATTTATGTATGTGATTTAAACTTACTTTCTATAGGTCCAAAAAGACTGAAACGTACCGCCGGGTTAGGGAAAATCCAGGATTCTCTGAAACGTTTTAAGAACGTAGCTACCCTTCATTAGCATCAAGAATTTTTTGAAAAGCGTCATATTTCTTTTGAATACGATGTGATTCTCGATGACTTTCCGAAGAATAGGATTATTGCTACCTTTCTCGACCTTAAGTGGACTCGTTTTTCTCTTTAATAGCTCCATGACCCTCAACCTTACCCTATTTCTTGAGTTATACAATAACTTGTAGGCGCCTATTGGTGTCTACGATATTTGCAACTTATACCTATGGGGTGTGGACAATAATATCACACGTGATACCATAGCCACCTGGCTAGTCCTAGACTCGCGCCCTCCTGTTGTTGACTATCATGTCTGTGGGTACCATCCTTCATTTGTTCCAATAGATTACTCTGCCATAGCATCTGATATTTTTGGTTCTTCCCATGCATAGGAGGATCACTCTCTGATTCCTCAACGTGACTGGACTGTAGACTACTGCCTTCTTAATCGTATAGTTTACTCCAATATCGTCCCAAAATGACACACCTATGAGAGTACCAAAAACCGTGGGCATCTGTTATGAGCCATAGGGAATCAGAAATCTATTGATATTTTCCAGATAATCTATTGCGTCATTTCTCGCTTCCCTCCTATATGCATTTTTGATGACTACAGTCTTTAGGTCCATGCACATTTATGAGATCGAGTCGACAGAGGTGGCTATGCTGGATTATTGCCAGTTTTTCTCTCATCCCATATCCAAACTCACTATTAGGCAAAGTGCCTCCCATGTGCCCAAACGTTTTTCTTCTATATGTACTTCCGAATTCAACAGGGATGCTCTAATGGATGAGACAATTCCTCTTGAGGGGGAGCACAAGGGGACTAAGCTGAGCAGGACTTTAGAGGAGGTGAGCCTTGTTCGTGCAGACATGGAGATGATGGCTGAGGATTATGATAGACGGTGGATGGCGATGGAGCAGAGATAGATTCAGATGTGGAAGGAACAAAGATAGTTCCACACTCATTTTCTGGCTTGTTTCCCTCCTCCATTGTGTTCATCTGTTGGTTCTTTAGAGACTTTGCTTATGAGCGTTGTTTTTTTTAGAGGTGCTATATTACGAGATTTCCTTGATACATTGTTACCAAGATTTTGGGTACTTGGTTTTTGGTCCAGATGGATAGTTGCTTATTGGTCAGATACATTGTTTTTGGATATTTTTCATGCTCTATTTTGGATATCTATTTCTTCTTTCACGCTTTGACAATTCAGTGTCAAAAGGGGGAGTTGTTGGATATTGCATACTATTGAACTTGTTGGACTTATTGGCATATTGTTGGATATTGCATACAGTTGAATATTGTGCATTATTGGATATTGCATATTGTTGGCATATTGTTGGATATTGCATACTGTTGAACTTGTTGGACTTGTTGGCATATTGTTAGATATTGCATATTGTTGGATATCGCATACTATTGGAATTGGATATTACATGAGTATTACATGTTGGGCTTTACTAGTGAATATTAATTATGGGTATTGAATGAAACCATGTGCATTATTGAAATTCGGTTGATGTTGAGATATTGGATTCCAGTATATTGTTGATTTCTACCTTGAATTTGTCATAGAACTGCCAAAGGGGGAGATTGTTTCGCAGTCCAACCCTTGATTGGCTAATTCGGTTGTTTGACTGCTTGATCAGTCTTTTGCGAATTCCAATACTTAATCAGTTAGGTCTGGCAGTTGTTTTGCTGTACTAAATAGGCAACTGAGTACTGAACATTCTACAGAGGCCAACGCATCCAGAAATTTGTTTTTTTGGCATTTTGTATGACGATTCATTAAGTGATTGAGCGTGAAATTATATCGTCAGAAAAACAACCTTGATTCAAGACTTGGGTTTGAAAGGAATTTCAAACCTTAATAGTCGCGGAGAATTTCGACGACGCCAAAGTTTGGTGGTGCAGGCCAGCGGCAAGCTAGCACTGGAATTGGTGCACGACGATTCGGCAGAGGAAGATTTGGCGATTTAGCCGTTGGGTTGTAAGATTTCTTTGTACCAAACAATTATTATATAGTGTTGCTTTTTCGGACTCTTTGTAGTCCTGTGGTTTTTTACTCATTCGGGGTTTTCCACGTAAAAATCACGTCTGGTGCTTTTGTGTTTGTATGGTTGTTTTCTCTTAGATTAGTTTGTGAATGCAAATTAAATGTCCTTTTAACTTGAAATGACTAAAACAATTTTTCACAATTATTTCATTTTGTAGACCTGCTGTGAAGATTAGCAATTCTTAAATTTTCATTAATTGGTTCATTGAAATGTTTTTTTAAGTTTAAATCATTCAATTTCCTAAAAAAATATTCGATTTGTTTCTATGAACTACCAATGTCCAATCAATTTGATTTTTTTGTATACCCATGGTGTCTAAGAGATGAACAGTTCGGATCATTATTGTGATTCCATCTCGAACTCAACTCATGAATCCCGTCTATGCCGCTGTCTAGAATAGTGGGTTATTTGCTTATAAATAAAAAATAGTGACTTATTTGCTTATCTCATTTTATTTATTTTCATTTTTAGTAAATTATTTTTTATCATCCGTCAAATCATTATACTTTTTACACTTCTCTCCTTAAGATGAGTTGAAAAAAAATAAGAAAAAATATCAAACTATTAAAAAAAAGGTTCAAGGAAGACAAAAACAAACCAATAAGAAAGAAATTAGCCCAAACATGTTCAATATTTTAATTTTCGGAAGGAAATTCTATTTTTTTATACCAAAATTTATGTTCTAAGACTGTTTTATGGTTAGAAAATATCAAATGTGTTGTATCCATTCAATACATGTATATATCATATGTTCCTTTGATATGAAATCATAGTGGTGATGTGCTATTACTGTTGGCCACTAATGTAAGATCATTACCTAAAATTATGAATATATAACATGTACATATTAATTAGTTGAGCATACCACATCATTATACTGATGTCACATGTTTTACCCACTAAATAACTTCTTGTGTTTTGGGGATGAGTTGCAGAGTCTTGTGCTTACAATAATGAGTTACATGGAAAAACTGAGGGTTGCAGTGGTCATAGAGAAATGATTCATCGATCTAGATAAGTTCAAGTCATGCATGCAGAAGGCGTTTGAGATGATGCTCGAAGGTACCATTGCTAACTCACATTCACTAGTAAATTTATGGATTCAGCTTCTTGGAAAAGCAATTGTATAGTGTTATTGTTTTTCTTTTAATTCAAAATATATTTTTATGATCGGTTTCGTTCATTATGTATAAATCAACGAGATTGGTATCCATGTAAAAATTTAGGATAATCCAGTATCGTTAATTAATTAATAGAAAAACATTGGTTTAATATTTTTTCCTCAAAATTAAGATTTTTATTTATTTTAAGAAAAAAATTGTTAAACAACTGTTATTCTATCAATTAGTTACCGATATTGGATTGATCCAAATTTTTATATGGATATCAAACTCGATGAGGTATACATAATGAACTAATCCAATTATAAAAATATGTTTTGAAATTAAAAAAACGTAAAAAAAAAAAAAAACAACAACAACAACACTGTTTTGTTGCTTTTTCAAACGGTAGAGAAGTCGAATTCCAAATTTATATAGAGATCAAGACGCAAACAAGAGAACTTTTATTAATTGTTTAATAAAGATTTTATTCTGTTTGATATTAATTATTTAAATTATTTTCTTATGAAGGCGAATCCGTGTGACGGCCAGTAAGAAAGACAATCTCACGAGGTGCTGCTTTACTTAGAGCAATTTGAAAGGAGCTCTTGATATGTCTGTGCATTTTGCCTGGAGCTGTGGTGAGCTTCCCATTTGTTGCTGTTACTAATGTTAGCATTCCCTCGATGCTGCCATGTGTTCGCTGTTTCCATTTGATGCTATTGGTGACTTAGTATGCATAAGTCCTGGTGATGTCATAGCTCTATTCTCAGTCGTTTCACTTGAATGCATGTGTCTAGTGGAATAGTGTCTTGTTGTGTGGTGTTTATTGAGAAATGTTGTTTTAAATCGGAGATTTTATGATTTGTTTGGCTTCCCTTTTAAGTTTAATTTTCATTATGGAAATACCAATTTTGGTTTGGTTTAGAGATCATTAAAACCTTGAAATTCGAATCGTTTTATTAAATTTTAAACTTTCTTCCACATTTCCGATTTATGATTTTGATTCATAGCTTGGTTATGGATTTATTTCCTGGTGTATTGTTAGCTTTTTATTGTTATATGGTCGAGGCGTGACAAATCTGAATTTGTTTTGATTTATTCTTTAATTTATTTGAATTTATAAGTTTGTTTTTGTTAGAATTCTGTAATTATAGAATTCAACTATGAATTCATCGGCAGCATTCTATAGCTGCTACATTCATTGGCAACATCAATATCTTGAATTAATACTAGAATTTCATCACCCTCAACCACAATCAGTCTCTCCAGGTGGAGTTCTATATAAGAACGTCCCTCGGAGATTTGTGAGATACAAGAAAAAGTTCTAGTTTTCGAAATTATGAGAGAGGAAGGCAAACATAGTAAGTTCGAGTAATCGGATTTTGGTGGTGTTCCAACATTCAGGTCAACAGTTTCATCCTGGGAGAGCGACGCCAGTGAAGATACTTACAACACCCTCGGTAGGCGTCGAATTTCTCTTAAGGAGAGTGCCATTCCTGGACTCGGTTTGATTTAATTCGATACTGGTTTTGTATATTTCCATTTCCAGATTCTGTGTTTACGTTGTAATTCATTGTAATTCTAATTTTAGATCAATAAAACTTGTTACTGGATTCGGATACTGCTATGATTGTTCAACAATCTTAAGAGCAATTCGGTTTTGGATCTAGCAACAAGTATGAATTGTATGATTTGGACCAGCAGTTTGAATGCAGAATATCAGACTCTGGATTTGTTCTGGACTAACAATTTGAATGCAGAACTGAATCAGAACTGAATCGATACTGGAAACTGATGTTATGATTAACATAACTAAATATGAGAAACCTATCTGTAAAATCGATGAACTGTTAACTGAATCTGGAATATGAATGTATCGGTTTCTTCATAAGTTGGTCATGCGCAACTTGACGAATATATCGGCTAAGGCTGTAGGCAGTCGTACACGGTTGACCTTTGAAATGTTGAATAGTTTAGCCTCTTCTGGAGCCTGAAGTCACCTCTTTGTTGACAGTCACCATTCTGGTTCAGCCTCTTCTGAAGCTGAACAGAAAAGTGGACCCTTGAAACCTTGATGTCGACCTGCGAGTACCTGTTCAGCTATGGCTTTAGGCAGCTGTGCACAGTTGACCTTACGTTGGTGAAGAATATCGACCTTTTGAATAGCGGTCTACTTTGCGTAAGCTTTGACACTACTTGATTAGATCTTTTGAACCTGAACAAATCAGTCTATAGCACTTAGGTCGACATGGAGAGAAGGGTGTCGGCACTGGCCTGACATCTACGGTATCAGGTCGATCCCCACTAAGGGCGCTGCCCTCAGACTCCCGCCTAGGGGCGCTGTCCCCGCTAGGGGGCACGACCCTCTAGAACCCCCACCAGGGGGCGCGCCTCCTGGGACTCTGCCGCACGTTATTCCTAGCGGGTGATAGATTGTGTTTGGGAGATTAAGTTTAGATAGTTAATCTATTCTTATTGTCGATATTGTAAAGATCTAATGTGTGGTTGATCTTATTGCAGAAAACATATCGATTGAGACTCAAGCTCCTATACCTAGTGTTCCTACGGTGTCGTTGTCCTATGTGGATAAGCTGGGGAAATTTGGAGGTGGAGTTGATTTCAAAAGGTGGCAGCAGAAGATGGTGTTTTATCTCACCACTCTCAACCTTGCCAGATGTTTGACTAAAGATGCCCCAGCTGCAGATGAGAATGCTGATACTTAGAAATTAATGGCAGTTGATAATTGGAAGAATGCTGATTATCTCTGTAAAATCTACATTCAGAATACTCTGGACTCATTGTACTCTGTGTTCAATGAGACGAAATCTGCTAAGAAACTATGAGACTCCTTGAATCGAAAGTACAAGATTGAGGGTGCCAGGTCCAAGAAGTTCGTTGTGGACCCGTTCCTTGATTATGTCATGAAGGACTCAAAACCTGTGACAGTCCAGGTCCAAGAGTTTCAGATTTTGACAAATGAGATCAAAATGAAGGGATGCTATTGAGTGAGGCATTCTTGATGGTTGTAATTATCCACAAGCTTCCAGAAATATGGAATCTAGAGTTATCTCATGTTTAAGAATAAGGAGATGACCTTGGAAACCTTGTTCTTCAAGCTCAATGTTGAGGAAGAGAATCGGGCAAGGAGCAAAAGTGCCGAGACCAACTCCTACATGGCTAATGTGATGGAAGATGGCAACTCTTTAGGGGCAAAGAAGAGTATGCGTGACAGGCGTTCCAATACACGGTTTGGCAAGAAAGATGGTCAAAAGAGAGACAAAAATGTCAAACTAGGACCAAGAGGCCAGATCGCCAAAAAACAGAAGAAGTTCCAAGGGAAATGCTTTAACTGTGACAAGTTCGGGCATTGTGCTTTAGAATGCAAGAAGTCGAGGAATCCCCAAGCTCAAATTCATGTGGTAGAGGCAACCAAGGATGTCTCCAATATCGATCTCTCGGCCATGATCTCTGAGGTGAACATGGTAGGCTCAAATCCATAAGAATGATGGATAGACACAAGGGCCAATCTCCATGTCTGTTGTGACAGACTTATGTTTAACACCTTCGAGATGGTGGCCCATGGTCAGAAGCTGTATATGGGAAATTCAGCTATCTCAAACGTGTTGGGACAAGGATAAGCGATCCTCAAGATGACATCAGGAAAATAGCTGATACTGAATAATGTGCTTTATGTGCCAGATATTTGGAAGAATCTGATATCTGGATCTCTGTTGAGCAAGCATGGTTTCCAGATGGTCTTTGAAGCAGACATAGTTACTTTGTTTTAAGGCCGGAATGTATGTAGGAAAAGGGTATGTGACCAATGGTCTATTCAAAATGAATGTAAGAACTGTTATCCCTACTGCTAATAAAATGAAATCTCTTGTTGCATATGTGCTTGAGTCTTCCATTTTGTGACATGGTAGACTAGATCATATTAATTATAATTCGATGTATAGATTAATTAACTTGGAGCACATACCAAGTTTTGATATTAATAAAACTCACAATTGTGAAACTTGTGTGGAAGCTAAGTTAACAAGGTCTTTTTTTCACTCGGTTGAAAGAAGCACTAAACCACTGGGCTTAATTCACACTGATGTGTGTGATATGAAATATGTTTAAACTCTCAGTGCTAACAAGTAGTTCATCACGTTTATTGATGATAGCACAAGGTATTATTATATATATTTGCTAAAGAGTAAGGATGGAGCTTTGGACAAATTCATTCTGTACAAGAATGACGTTGAAAACTAACTTAGCAAAAATATTAAGGTATTGAGAAGTGACCAAGGTGGTGAATTTGAATCACCGTTTGGTGGATATTGTGTAGAGCACAGAATTATCTACCAAAACACTGCGCCTTACCTTAACAGAATGGAACTGCTAAACTCAAAAATCATAACTTGAAGGATATGATGAATGCTATATTGGTGACTTCTTGGTTACCTCAGAACATGTGGGGTGAAGCGGTTCTCACCGCTGATTACATCTTGAATTTAGTACCTCGCAAGAAGAATGACAAAATTTCTTATGAGTTATTTAAGGGTAGGAAGCCTATCTATAATTACTTAAGAATATGGGGGTGTCTTGTGAAGGTAGCTATACCTCCTCCAAAGAAGGAGAAGATAGGTCCTAAAACTGTTGATTGTGTTTTCATTGGTTATGCTCAAAATAGCAGTACTTATCGATTTTTTGTGTATGAATCTGCAATACCAGATATTCACAAGAATACAGTCATAGAGTCTAGAAATGTGTCGTTCTTTGAACATATATTTTCGTATAGATCCATTAAAGAGTCCATTTCAGTAAAACGGACTTTGCATCATGCTAATGATAGCAATAGAGACCAAGAAGGGGAAGTTGATATAGAGCCAAGACGCAACAAACATGCTAGGAAGCTGTGAGTTGTCGTGAGGCACCTTTATGGAAAGAAGCGATTAAAAGCGAGATTGACTCCATACTGCAGAACTATACGTGGGAACTAGTGGATTTGCCACAAGGTAGCAAGCCTTTGGGCTACAAATATATCTTCAAAAGGAAGATGAAAGCAGATGGATCTATAGATAAGTACAAAGCTAGGCTTGTTATCAAATGATACAGACAAAAGGAAGACTTAGATTACTTTGATACTTATTTTCCTATATCTAGGATAACCTCAATTCCCATAATAACCGCTATCGCGGCCTTGTGAAATCTAGCGATACATCAGATGAATGTAAAAACAGTTTTTCTAAATGGAGATTTAGATGAAGAAATCTACATGGAACAACTTGAGGGTTT
>JAULLF010133821.1:0-12662 GCA_035668175.1 Sarracenia flava
GCAGACGAAGCTAGTTCGGGCCGAATTTGGTGATGTTCCAAGCGTTCAGGACAACTGTTTTATCTTGGGAGAATGACGCCGGCGAAATCCTACAACACCTACGGTAGGCGACGAATCATTCTTAATGAGACTGCCATAGCAGGACTCGGTTTGATTTTTCTATGCTTTATTTTCAGTTTTTTCAGTTTTATAATTTTCAATTCATTTTCCTGTAATTTGTTAGATTCGATTAATAAAATATTTATATATTTTCTGGTCTTTCCGGATCTTTCCGAGCAAGAGGATGGATATTTATTTCCGCCTAATAATTTCCAACACTTTCTCCTACACATGCTACTCCAACGTTGTCATGATTCTCACCACAAAAAGGTGTTCTCGCCAGTCTCAATCACATACCTAAAAAGCTTCCCCCACAACATTCTCGATAATTAAAACTGAACCCGGAATCTTCTTCATTCTTGAGAAAGAGAGAGATGTCTCCGACTGAGAGTGAGGGAACCACACGCAGCCAAACCCTAATCTTCTCGTATGGAACCCTGAAGCGAGGCTTCGCCAACCACGGCCTCATGCAAGGCCTAATCTCCTCAAACGACGCTGTCTACGTCGGCGACTACCACACCGTCCACGAACTCCCCCTCGTCTGTGGACCCGCCGGCGTCCCCTTCCTCCTCAACCTTCCCGGATCCGGCTCCGGCTCCCACCGTGTCCACGGCGAGCTCTACGCCGTCTCCGACCGCGGACTCGTCCTCATCGACGAGCTCGAGGGCATTTCCCTTGGCCACTACGAGCGACTCCCGATTCAGCTTCTCGCCGAGAGGAATTTAGATGGCGATTGTGGAGGAGGCGAAACGGTGGTGGAGGCGGAGGCGTATTTCGCGCACCGGAGCTTCGCGGAGGAGATGTGGAGGAAAAATGGGAAGGTAGGGTTTGGGGTGTACACGGAGAATGAGGCGAAAGAGTACGTTGAAAGGGACGCGAGGCCGAAAGATAGGAGTTTTCTTGAGGATATCCGATTGTTTGTGTCGTCGTCACCGCCGCCGCCGCCGCTTGAGGCATGATTGAACGGATTGTTGGGTTTGATCTGGTCATTTTCAGATGTTTCGATGGCAAAAGCGTCATCATCCATGATTTGAATTGTGGCGCGTTTGGTATAATCGCTTATTTATTTGACTTATTTTTATTGTCTCGATTTTATTCTGGATTTGTAGTATTTTGTTGTACAAGCTCCCTAGATGAACAAAAAGAAAATTTGAACCATAAATATTTGACTTATTGTATGCTGTTTGTCTCGATTTTTTCTAAGTTTGTAGTATTAATTATTAACCAAAAAATATATAGATTTTTTAATAAAACAAAATATTAATTTTGTAAATTCAAGAGCCAGCGTCCACAATGACTTATGGACTTATTGGTTTTTTATCCGTAAATCATAAATATCGGTTAAGTTATAGCGTTTTCAACGAGAATCGAACACAAGATTTTTGAGTTTACAGTAGGTCTCGGTGACAATCTTAAACCACTGGATTATCCTGACGGGTTAACAGTTAGTTTTGGGAAAGCTAAATATGCAAAATTGTGGGGAAAATGGTAGGACTTTTTGAGTGGTTTTTTAACTTGTGATCTGTTTCGGGATATTATACAAGTTTAACCCTAATTTATAGAGATTTTTTCGACCTAACGTTAAAATAAAAAAATAAAGACATTCAATCCTAGGAATCATATGATCTAATGTTTATAAATAATTGACAGAAAAATGGAACACACATCATATATTAGCAACAATAGACATTTCAAATGTCTATAAATAATTGACAGAAAAAGACAAATGGAACACATATCATATATAAATAATTGACAGAAAAAGACAAATGGAACACATATCATACATTAGCAACAATAGACATTTCAATCACGAGGTTAAGAATGGTTCTTCAATTTTGGCATTTTTTGTATTTTTTGTTGGAGAATTTTAACAAAACAACACAAAGGCGTAGATCCATACTCGGTGATCCAGAAAAATACATATTCATTAACTTCTCAACAATGACATGATACAGAAATTACAGAAATTGAAATAGAAAGAATACGCAAATCGAGTCCCGTGTATCACACGATATCCTTAAAAACGATTCATCGCCTACCGAGGGTGTTGTAGGTTTCTCCACCGGCGTTATTCTCCTAGGATAAAACGGTTAAATCTGTACTTCAGAACACCACCGAGTACAGCCTGCGAATCGAACATTCGTTTGTCTCTCTCTCTAGAAGGAACTGACAAAAACTCATGATTTTCGTTGTAGACTCCGAAACATAGAGAAGGAATCTTTTATATATAGGCAAACTCTTGTAACTCAGCATAATGGCCATCAATACAGATATTGAAACGGCTACATAATGGCGAAATAGATGCCATTAATACTAGTACGTCTGTCAATTAAATTACAGGAAGGGGAATATGCAGCTAATATGAGGCACTTTGATTGCCTCGAAAGACCCTCCGAATGCCCATTTTATTTAACTTTTCCAACATCTTTAGTATGCGAAAAATATTTGATTTGTCAAGTCGAATGCCACGAGCATACATACAAATATAAACATGTTTTTGAGTGTTTAATTTGTGAGTGAATATTAAGTGAGAATTGAAATCGAGACATAGTTTCAATATAAGTTCAAACTTTATATATTCATAAGCATGATATTAAAGCACGTAGCTGAGTCCTTAGATACACTGAGTCGAGATTTGTGGGAAGTTGATTGGAAAGATGTAATAATTGAAAAATTATACGAATTGATTATCGAGAGTAAAAAAATCATAATTTTATTTTAAATATTTCAAAATGCATGTGAGTGTGTCAAGTCTAGTATTTTATTATGCTTTGAAGGGTATGATCGGTGTTTAAAAGTATCGATCTAATTTTTCAAATTGTTAAAGTTACACATTGACTGTGTGTTTGTTAATATCTTTTAGTAGTTCTTATGTGTTATGATCAGATGAGAAGAGTGGAGAATTGAGCTTTAAACATGACAAAATGGGAAACAAGGGACGAAAGGGGTATTTTGTGATGAATTTTGTCTGGACGGGACAACAATGTCCGAATGGCTTGATGCAACAACTTTGTGTCTAGACAAATGCACATCAAGATGGATTGAACCAAAAGAATTTTGTCCGAACGACCGTATGATGGTTCCACACAGAGACTTTTCGTCTAGACATATCACGTATAAGGGTTACGTTGGTGTGAAACTCTACAACTCTAAAGCGTGGACTGCGCTATGTACAGGCATGCTAGGGCACATTTTTGAAGGTGGGGGACTCTAGGATCCACCTTGGAAGTTAATAGGAAAACTGCCCTGAAAGATGTTCTTAAGTATGTCAGAGTTCTTGTAGTAACGAAGGTGAATGAAAGGACCGATGTAGTAAAGTGGGGTAGACAAGTTATCTTATTAGGGTATTAGAAGAAGGTTTTCATAGTGTAAATCATCAAGAGGTTAGAGGGGGCTATGAGTATCCTATAGATCCAGATCCTGTGCAAGTAATGAAGAGACGGAAGATCCTATCTCACTAACTAGCAGCAAGAACACAGCCAATCAGAAGAGGTTAGAGGCACATAGACATGAGAGTTTGACTTCTAAAAGCTATGTGGTAAAGTCAGATGAGGCCGCTATCATTGGAGTTAATTTCAGAAATCAAATGCTGCCAAATGTGGAGGGACAAAGCCAAAAGGGGAAAGAGATACCTAAGAACTCAACAGTTGTAGGGGCCTGACCCGTCCTAATTTCGGATTTTAATTTATTGATTAAAACTCGATCTTAAATCGGGCTTGGGTATTCAAAGTTTATGATCTGGAACCCCTGGAATATTATTCTAGGGTATCGGTTCAAATTTTAGGAGTTTTGGATGCGATTTGGGCCTCGGTTCAGAAATTTTTCTAATGGGCCAAACAGCTTGGGGTTCGCTCGAACGACCCCAGGAGCGCTCGAGCGATGTTCGCTCTAGCGAACTAACAGTGCTCGAGCGGTAGTCGCAGAACAGAGAGGTCTATTAAGTCACGAACTTGGGATTTTTAAAACACATTTCGATTTTATCATCTCTGATTCGACAGAAACTGAAAGGGGGTGACTCTAGGGTTTGGAGAAGGGCTCGTTTGGCTTGATTCTAGGCTTCCTATCGGTAAGTTCTTAATGATTTCTCATAGGAAATACAAAATATATATTGTATTTTCGATTTAACCTAAACCCTCATTCGTTTTAAGTTGGGGTTGCGGATTAGGAATGTGATTCGTTGATTTTGTGGGCTTTCATATTCAATCCAAAGTAGGATTCATGATACCCTATGAACCTATGATTATTTTTGTGAAGTATTGAGGATTATATGAGGTTTTGAGGGTGTTTTGTGTAGAATTTTTGTTTAGGCCAAACCCTAGCCTTTTGATTGCTCAAAATCTATGAAGTTCTTGTTGTTCTAGATTATTTAGAACATGTTAATCTTGTCAATTTAAAGTATAAATGATGGTGGTTTGATCCTAGCTTAAAGCTTTTTTGAAAATTGGGGGTTTCGTTGCAAATTAAAGAAATTTTAATGTAAAGGAAACCCTTAAAGTATAAATTGACAAGATTAAGTTGGTTTCGAGGATTAGGGGTTTGACGGTTTGTGTAGAGATTATCGGGATAGCCTAGGCTTCCCTTTGTGCTTTGAACTTGAATGGAAGTGCATAAATGAATAATTAGAAGTGATAAATTGAATTATACGAAAAAACTAATAAAAGCCGTGAATTGAAGTTCACTTAGTAGTGTGAACAAATAAATAAAAGTTGTAAGTTTGAAGTTCTATTTGTGATTTGAATAAATAAAATCGAGGACGTGGGATTTAAGTTCATTTTGTAACTTATCGTATGTGATTATATTTAAAAGTTAAGGATAACCCATCATTTAAGCGTGGACGAAGTGACTAGCTCCCGATGAGTTATGAAAGCTAATGGATAATCAATCCATTGAACGGAGGACAAGGTTATTGGATAGTTAATCCAATAAGAAGGAAGGAAGTTGTTGGATTGTTAATCCACAAGTAGAAGCGATAGGGAAGTGGTTGTGGTAAGTTTCGGTTATGCTTTTGGAGACTAATTGGTGATGTTATTTTCTCTTTTGCATAATCCATTGTATACTTGCATATCATGTTTCATTATGTTTCCTACGAGCATCATCTCACGTTATTATTTTATTGTCTTATGAAATAACAACTCAGGTGATCCAGGTAAAGCAATAGCTGAGGAGTAGACAGGATTGGATGCACTCCCCGTCACCGTCGACGCGGGACTTATGGAAATATCTTGCTTAATTGATCCATTCATTGGTAGACTGTTGAATAATTATTTTTGTTAGCCTAAATGCTTTTTCAATCAAGCTTGTTTTTGGTTTTGATTATAACAACACATTGATTTGTTGTTGCTTATGTTTGAGCTTTGTTTGAGTTTTGTTCATAGGTTTTAATCCTTTTTGGGAGCTCAAGTTTATATCAAAAAGTCAAGAATTTAATTGTCAAAGTTAATGTTTAAAGTCCAAGAGAAAAGGAGCAAAGAAGGAAAATCAGCTCAGCCAAAAGAAGAAGAAATTTCGTCAGTTTCCAAGAAATTTCGTCAGAAAGTTTGTCAGTTTGAGGAGCAAGTTCGTCAGAAAAAACTGAGATGATTCTCTCTCCTCAGCGCATCAGAAATTTTCGTCCGTTTTAACAAAAGTTCATCAAAAAATTTCGTCAGTTTCAACAAAAGTTCGTCAGAAATTTTCGTCAGTTTTAACAAAAGTTCGTCAGAAAAATTCATCAGTTTTAACAAAAGTTCGCTAGAAATATTCATCAGTTTTCTTCAGTATCAAAAAAGTTCGTCAGTTTCACAAAACTGACGTTAGTTTCGTTGGGATTTCAAATTCCAGATTTTGCAACGGCTCTATTTTGACCCAATTCTTTCCATTCTTAGCCCCAACAGTCATAATCATTAAAAAGCTTATTTAAGGAGCTTTTATTGAAGATTGCAAGTGTGGTGAACTACAAGAATACAAGTCTACAATTCGTTTATAATACACAACTTGCTAATCCCCTGTTTTTGCGCAATCTCATTGTTTATCTTTGAGCTTTTCTGGTTGTCTCCCTTCACCAGATTTTTGTGTATTCCTCTCTTAATATTTGTTTGTAATTCATTGTAAATTATATTTGAGAGAGAGTGAATCTTGTAGTGAGCTATTTATTGTATATTCATCTCAACAAGGAGAAGGCTCCAGATTTGGGTTGCTGCTGCAACAACCTAGGTTCCGCTTCACCATCAAGAAGAAGAGGGTTGCTATTCACCTACTTGAAGAATAGGATCGAGGTTGCTATTCACCCACTTGAAGAATAGGATCGTGGTTCCACTTCACCCAAAGAAGGAGGAGGCTACTCTTGGCCCTTATCCAAGAAGGAGGTTTCTATTCACCCTATAGAATATTAGGTTTCACTTGACCTGTAACAAGAGAGGTTTCTAAGCCTACCTGTAAAGATTGCTTAGTGGAAATTTCTCAAGTGTTATCTTGAGAGAGAGGAGTAGGCCGGGATTTGGCCGAACCTCTATACGCCTTGGTGTTGTGGTTTGCCTTTCTTCTCTCTTTATTTGCTTATTTCTTGCATAGCTATTTCTTTATTTCTGCTGCGTATTTGATTGCTAGAAATAAGTTTTAGAGAAACCGAAAAGAGACCTAAAAAAGGTTACGTTTGGCCTACAACCTATTCACCCCCTCTTTAGGTTGCCTATACCGGGGACCAACATAAATATTTCTTTTAAAATATATGCTTGGGTTCAATTTTTTTTTTTTAAATTTTTAATGACTTCCTTATGAGTATTAACTCCTTCTTGGGAATGTCTTTATGAGGGGGACCATGCCTCATTCACTTTGTAAGCATCTATATTGTCTCCTTACAGATATCTCTCCAAGTTTGCCTCGCTCGTCAAGCATCCGTACTCTGATCGAGCGCATTATGAGATATCACAGCATAACTATCCTCTCAACCACCCCTGTTGGATGTCGTCCTTCCTATGGTGATCCTCTATTTATCTCCGCTTCCCCATGCATTTGTGTCGGTAGCCCTGAACTTCTTCACATAGCTCCCATGGACTCCTTTGGATCCCCATCCATGAATTCACCTGCCCCAGTCTCCCGTAGAGCCTTGGAGGAGCCTACAATTGCTCTTGTGGCTGACCAACTGGATCGCCTAACTACTTACTTGGATCAGCGCACGAATGCGCTTGAGTGACGGTATCGCGCGGTTGTCCTTGAGACTCAAAGTCTACATAACTGGATTGCCTCCCAGCGCGGCGAGTTGGTACCTGGGCAATCTGACCTTTGACATCAGATTACCTCTCTTGAGGCCTTGCTTGATGATGTTCACTCGCTTGTCCTAGATATCAAAGCTGATCTCCTTAATGTTCCTCCACCTGGACTCATGCCGCAAGCCTTCCCTTTCTCTTTTCAGGACAAATAGGGGGAGAAATTTTGGGGGAGAAGAGAAGGAGTATCCTCTGTAGTACTCCCCCGTAGTCGTATTTGATATCTGTTGGATTATCAACCAATTGACTATAACATGATATTTCATCTCTACATGTACTCTATGGTTTTAATATCCATGTTCTTGTTATATGAATGCTGATTACTTGCACTTTTGTCCTGCTATGATTATCTTAAATCTACATTTATGTTTTATTTATTATATCACATATATGCTTCATGTTGGTTCTGAGTTTTCTGTGCAGTAAGCAGGTACACACAGTTTACACAAGCCCTACAGCTTAGATTAGGGTCTCGAGTATATTTGAGTCGATGGTTCTCTCATATCTTCACAGATTCCTTTATCTTGTATAGGTTTGTTCTTGTATATGGTTTTACCCCGAAAATGCCAAAGGGGGAGATTGTTAGTATATTGGCTATTCCCGTGTTAAGGACAAAACCATTGTGTCTGTACCTTTTATTTTGGGTTTGAGGTTTTCAGGTGTTTGTGTCTAGGTGCTCCATCCTGCTCTTATTCAGAAAGTCCATTCCGATCATTATAGGTATATGGCACTCACATACACACACCCATGTGCATTTAATTCACACATCATATAGGGTACTTTGTGTTTTATGTTGCCTTAGAGAATTCATGACATACCATGAATTCTAGGCACTAACATGCGAAGGTGCTCGAACTCCTTGCCATGCCGTTGAGTGTTCGTAGAGTGCTCGAGCGGCATCGAGCAGCATATATGTATTTATGTCATTCTCGATAAGCCAAGAGTTGAGACATTAGAGTGCCCGAAGAGAGCCCATAAAAAGTTCGAGCGCCCCTGATTAAATGTCTTAATTCTTGCTTGATGAGAGTTGAGATATTGAAGTGCCCGAAGAGAGCCTGTAGAGAGCTCGAGCAACCCTGCCTAAATGTCTTATATTCTCGTTGCCAAGAGTAGGGTTATCCTAGCGCCAGCGGCGCGCCCGAAGAGCGCTACAGCTCAACGGCGAAACCCTAACGATTCTCATTGGTGTGGTAGAAAAAGTTTTTCATTTTTTAACTACGCTCAAAGAAGCGCTCGTACACGCTGCAGCGCCCGCGGCACGCTCGAAGAACGCTCTAGCGCCGATGTATTTTCCTATATATACACAGCTTGCTCAACCGCTAGGATTGTGTGGATTGGCATTAAGTCTTATGAGGCTTAGTTCTCTTTGCTATACATCCAGCAACCTTCAAGTATTCATTCCATCATGAATGCATGTATTCAAGCTTCCTAGGACATTTATTCCACCATTAATGGTAGGTCTAATATGCTTCATATAGCTTTATCTACTATCCATCCATCAACTATATCATCCGCACACCTTCCCCACTACACACACATCTAGGCCGAGGTATCTCGGAGCCGTCGTTGATACGGAGATCAGGAGTGGCTCCCGTGGACACTGCAGGATAAATGACGGAGCTGGGGCAGCTACGTCAACCACATCCGAGTTAGGCGTCCATTGGTATATGAGTATAAGTCTTTTTCTTATGTTTTGATAACCTTATTGGTTCATAGTAAGACATAAGTTGTGTGTTTAGTGCCGCGGTTATCATCTATGGGATAATTTTTCCTAGGGTTTCCACGTTACATCGTCTGTATCTATTTTATGATTGTAGGTTTTATTTATGGTTTCTTTTATCCATTCCGTTAATTTTAACTTATTAGACTTGTAAGACAAAAATTTAAGTCAATAAATCTGTCTGGCTAATATTTGTTAATAACGGTCATAAACCAATTCACCCCTTTATATTTATTAAAGTGGTTGGTAGCTATATTTTCAATTGATATTAAAGCTTAGTTCTCGTCTTTAGGTTTAACCACATGAGTAGATCCCATAGCTACCATGAACCCTGAGTTTGAAAGAGAGGGCCTTTTTATAACTTGTCTGCCATGTTTTGATGGCTCAAATTATCCCTACTGGAAAGATGGAATGAGAGCTTTCCTTAACTCCATGGGGATACTTGTTTGGAGGTCCGTCGTGCATGGCTATGATTTGCCAAAAATTGAAGATGCCACCACTCATGAATCTCAGGACAAAACCGAATCTGAATGGACGGCGATAGGCAACTCTTATGCTGAGTATAATTACTAAGCATTTGGCACAATACACAATGCCCTGAGTTCCAGTGAATTCTCTAGACATTCATAATTTGAGACAGCTAAATAGTCTTGGGACATACTCCTAGTCACTCACGAAGGAACCTAGATGGTTAAGATGTCCAAACTGTAAATGTTGACAACTAGGTTCGAAGGACTTAGAATGTCTGATAGTGAGTCCTTTGACCACTTTTACTCCTACCTTAGCGAGATTGTTAATTCATTCTTCTCTTTAAGCGAACTCCTCACCTCATCCAAAGTCATGAGGAAATTCCTTACGTCCCTACCCGAGAAGTTTAGACCTAGGCCTACTACCGTTGAAGAGAGTCATGACGTGGATTGTCTCAAGGTTGAAGAGTTAGTAGGAAAGCTTCAAACCTACAAGCTTAATCATCTCACGTCCCGTGGTATCCCATCCAACACCGTTAAGGGTATGGCCTTGAGATCTTCTCATCTCAACCTTGCTGATAGGGATGATGAGTTAGTGGATATTGATAATGTGGACTTTGCCCTTCTTGCGAGAAAATTTTGCAAATTTATCAAATTTAGGAAGGAAGAAACCTCATGTCAACCAACCCCAAGATCATTCACCACCCTAAGAGATCTCTCTCATGGTGGGAATGATCAGAGTCTTGCCAACCCCTCCTCTAGCTCAAATAGACCACAAGGAGTCAAATGTCATGAGTGTCAAGGTTTTGGTCATGTTAAGGCCGAATGTGCCAATCTTCTAAAAAGAAATGAGAGAAAGAGCTTTACCGTCACTCAAAATGATGAAAGTGAAGAAGAGGTTGATACTAAAAATGAAAGTGACTCCATCCTACCTATCAAGGATATAAAATCGAAACACGTCATCCTTGTGACCACCATAAGCTCTGATGATTCCTCAATCCTAATCGATTCTCCCACTGTCCCCACCGACGGGACTCTCCAAGTAGTCGAGTCATCATGTGAGAAAGGAGAAAGCATTAGAAGTAACAAGGACGAGGTTACATATGAGTCTACCTCCTCCCATAGAACCTATAAGGATCCAGAGTATAAGAAATTGAAGAAAGACTACACATCCCTTAAAAGTGAAAAGGAAATTTTTGGAAGTAATATAACCATTGGTGATCTTAAAATAGTTACTCTTAATGAGTATTAAGCTAATCTTGTCAACAATATATTATTCTTGAAGAAAGAGAGATTAAAACATCTAAAAGTGTTAACGAGTTCTAGATTAAGAATCTTCTCTCTTGAGATGGACCTCGCAGAGCTCTCCACCATAATAAAGAGAAGTGAAGACGTTTCCCATATCACCGAGCTCTCACGCACTTTCCACAACCGAACTGGTCTGAAATATCTAGACCCTCCTTTGTTGTCATAATATTCTCCCAACGACTCTAAAAAGATCATATTTGTTAGGCCATCTATGTCCACCCCTGTATCACCTACTCCGGACATTGATTTCCAAGGGGTGAAACTTGTGGCTCTCAATAAAATTAACCAGCCAAGATCTTTGGCAATTAGATCTTGGAAGCTGAAGGAACCATCTCGTCCCTTCCCTACTCGAGATGAGTCGCCCTTGGTCAATCATCTTGGAAAGGATCCTATAGTGGCAATCTCCAATGAGAAAAAGCCCATAACTGTTAGTCCCCTAAGAAGAACTCATATTCGTTCATCCCATTCGTCTTCCACATCCAAATCCTCCTGTGGGAATAGGCCACCTCCGTTGTGCCACCATTATGGGATAGTGGTTCATACAAGACCCAACTATTATCACTTGAAGAGAGATCAAAATAGAGAAAAACATGTAAAGAGATCTCCCATCCTTAAAATCAAAAGTTCCAACTTATCTTCTTCTAAGTGTGATCAAGCTAAGACTCTAAGCCACATAAATGAGTTAGCGGCTCAATCCTCACATGTTGTCAGACAAATCAACTTGCTATCCCTGGCTATGTCTAAGCCACGTCCCTTTATTCCTAAAGCAAGACGTTGTTGCCCTAGAAGTACATCTTCTCGAACTCAATCTAGGACAACCATCTCGACCCCAATTGATAGCGAGAAACAACAATCTAAAGAGAGCAAAGTCTCGTGTACGAAATGTCCATGGAGTAAAAGGGGGAGGACTGTCATCCTTCCCCGGTGTTTCCTAACCAGAAATCAGTATTAGTGGCCTACAACTCCTGGTACTTTACATCGGATGTTATACTCTTTGATCTATATACATAGCATAAGCCCTAATATGCCTTATAGTTTTCAACTGATTGGGTTTATTATTCTCTAATCTTCCTCTGAGGTTCAATTTACCATCTTGGAATGTCAAAGCTTTTATCTTATTTTTTATTCTTTACTATACGGATTTATACTTCTCCTTGATCCTTCTTCTTTGTATGTCTAATAGCTACAAATGTGAGCCAAGATATCTATGTCTAATGTACCACACAATTAGTTGATAAATCTGCATGACAATTGCATTTTCATTCATCTTACATAATTTTACACATATCGATACTGCAAGTTGGCAGTCATGTTGTTCCATCTATTGCACATAATGCTTGGGATCCTAGTGCTTGTGGGTCACAAATCGGTTCAATCTCTAGTCATTATGTGATGACCATTAGGTCCTTAATCTAGATTGACCTATGTTTGTGGTCTACCTATAGATGCTTTTCCTCCTCTTGTTACGCATTTGAATGACCGTCTATTGTAGGTGTAAGTCGTTGCTCTCTGTGAGTAACCACCTCCAATCGGTGTAAGTCGTCATTTTTGCGTCCCCTTTTCGATAACAAAAAAACATTATACGTTGTCTATACTGATTATTATTGTAGTTCCAAATATCAACTCAAAGGGGGGGTGAATGGGTTGATTGGCAGATTTTAAACTATTATGAAAATTCTTTTCTTAGTTTTAAACAAACACACAGGTTTAAGGTAAAAGACAATAAAGTAAAGAGAGTAGAGATAAGAGATACAAACAAGGATTTATAGAGGTTCGGTCCTTCTGACCTAGTCCTCTCCCCAAGTGCCTTGGGAGTTGTGA
>JAULLF010134916.1:0-12655 GCA_035668175.1 Sarracenia flava
CCTGCTGGGTAACCCGTTGTGAGTCGATGCAAACTGAGAAGTGGGTTGCGCCATATATCCGGACCAACTGAAGTGCCCAGATCAGGGCCTTGTACTCCGTCTCATTGTTCGTGAGCGGGGCAGTCCAGTCAGACATCATGCCTCAGACGGTCTCCCTGGGAGGAGGTGAAAACCATACCTGCTCGCCCGCCCTTGTGCCCTTTCTGGATGAACTGTCAATTTGGATTAGCCACAACTTGGATTTTTTGAAACTACTTTCCCCTAGGCCGCTGCTCCGGGGGTCGGCTTCTTGAGCCGTCGATTCGCGGTGTGGCAGACTGGCCTTGGTCGGCTTCTCCTGATCATCAGATTGGTCAACCATGACCAACTCTACGATGAAATCAGTCATTGCCTGACTCTTGATGGCTGCTCGGGGTCTAAATTCTATGTCGAACTGGCTGAGTTCAATCGACTACTGAACTAATCTTCCTGATAGCTCCGATTTTTGTAAGACCTTCTTGAGTGGTTGGTCGGTGAACACAACGATACTATGAGATTGGAAGTAGGGTCGCTATCTTATAGACGCAACGATGAGTTCCAGGACAAGTCTCTCCAACCTCGAATACCTGGTTTCCGCAGAGAGGAGAACCTTGCTAATGTAGTAGACCGGTTTTTGCTGACATGCACCTTCTCTGATCAGCGCGACACATTACGACTACCAATACCGCCAGGTAAAGATATAGTTTTTCCACCATGATTTTAGCCATTCCTTAGGGAGACCGGTCAAGCCGGCACGCGAATTAAAATCATATCTCCAACGAACGTGTGATGGAGACCGTAAGATTTATCTCTGACTAAATCCTTCTCTCACTTAATATTTTATAACTGAGGGTTTTACCTTTTGTTTATTTTTAAAACATTAAACAAAATTTTTAATTATCCGATTAAAATTAAATCCAGTTTTAATCAATTAAAAATTTCATGTTTAATTCCATTAAAACAAACAAGAGTTCTTTTTTTATTTAATTTTGCGAAAAGAAATTAATTACCCGGATTTTCTTAAGAAAAATGCCATAATTAATTATCCACTTAAAGCAAAAAATAAATAAACTAATTATCTATTTATTTTCTATTTTAAAAATTGCTTGGAATTTTTATTTTATTAAAACCATTTTTTTCTAATATACTCCCGATTAAAATCATGCATAAAAGGAAAAATAAAAAAAAAATAAAAAACCATCCACGCAATTAAATAAAGTAAATAAATAATTATTTTAAATAACGAAAAAATAAATAAAATAAAGTCGTTATGATCTGGATTATTTATTTAATCTTTTAATCCGATGGTCTCGAATTAAAGATTAAACGGCTAGGATTTTGGAACCCTAAACGAGTCGTCAAAGACTCGACCTTATTCCTCAGCCTCCGGACCATCATTACAGCCCTAGACCACCACTGAAACGCGGTAAAAAGTCTAAAAAAGAAGCCCCACATAGCTCCTAAGGAGCCGAACATGCTGTTGTGTGGGGAACAATGCGCAACCGACATCTAGCCACTGTTTGGCCCATCTCCTGCCTCCGAAATTATCCCAAGATATTACTGGAACAAAGTAACATCTGGATCTAGATCTCTGCAAAAAAATCGGGTCGAAATTCAAAGTGGAAGTGCCCCGAACAATTATCTGAAATTTGCATCACTATTCATGGCGGGATCTGCAGCATCAACTTTGGAAATTTTTTCGGACCCCTTCCCATCATCGTCTTACCAGCATCGAACCACCGTTGGAAAGCTAACGGATTGAACTTAATTTTAGCAAAAAATCGCATAAAAAAAACACCCGAAAGCCACGAAAATGGAACCCGAAACTCCCAGTAGTGTGCCGGCCGCACCTGTTCTTGCCGCCGCCACTTGACCTTTTTCTTCTCAATTTTGACCTCCGTTTTGTGATCTGATTTACAAGAATAATCCAGAAAAATAACTTGAATGAAATTAAAATTACATTGCAAGTTCTACGCCTCCACTCGCGAGGCTTATAATCGATCTGATCTCGATAAAACGAGATATACGATATAAAAGCGATATAAATTAAAACCATGCACTCAAACCATTATAGAACTTGATCATAACAATGTGTACTGCAAAACAAAGGTTAAAACACATGTTTTCATGAAAAACGAAGATGGCTCTGATATCATTGTTGGAACTGCGCGGCGGAAAAGTTCAGAAAATCGACGTCGTGACTGTAAAAAACAACGTAGTGTGCTTTTCATGAAAAACTAATTATTTATTTCAGGTTTTGATTCGAGATATACTTTTAGAAACATGTTGTAAAGTTTCTAGAACCACGTTACGAGACGAGACGACCTTGAAACCTTCTCCCGTATGCCTCGGATGCGCTATAACGATCACTGAGTGTGGGTAATGTATCTGATCGAGACTTGCTTCTTGTTCATGGTTTCGTCTCACACAAAATCCCTCAAAGTTGCATAAAATATGCACAAGAGGGAGAATAGGGGGGCGCTAGGGTGTGAGTGTCTAGAGAATTAAAATTATTCTCCTCTTTTTGATATATATATATATATATATATATATTCTATACCCAAAATAAGTGTGAATAAATCAAATTCCTAAAATGTAGCATGTAATATATATTCAACCAAAATATAGAGATATATCCGTATACATAGCCATCCATGAGAGACGAAAATTAGGGATTGATTTTGCCTCTTTTTTTTAATATATATCTATATATCAAAAATATGCTAAATGTAAATATCATTACCATAAAGGATAACTGGAAAATATACTTAACAAAATCAATCCTATTTTCTCACAAACTAGGGCTGGCCATTAGGGTATGTCCCTAATGTGCCACTTTACCAATTATGCCCTCGAACATTTAATTTAATACCCCGACCGTTCAAGCAAAAAATCCAAAAATAATAACCAAAACCAACAAGAAATTATTCCTCGCGTATAATGGGCTACGTGAGGGATCATGAGGAAGTATAGGAATCGGGCTAATCGTACGAGAAAACCAGATATCCCTAACTCAACCCCCAAGTTAAATCCTTTCTCGCACAAGTCAGGACTTATTCCACTAAATGTCCTAACTGAACTCCCGGCCCTAACTCAATTATGTCTCGAGTTTTCAATTATCACTTGCACTGATATTTCTCCATGTTTAAGATATGGATTCTCGATAATTAAATTAGATTACTGACAACCCAGTTTAATTATCCTCTTATCTTCGCAACCGCACCACTTAACTTATTGAGAATGCCAGATCAATCGATCCACTAGCCAGATTTGGCATAATCAAAGTTATAAGAAAAGCACACGAGGGGGAACTCCTTAACCTAAATCGAACGTGATTTCCATCCGCTGATTATCAACTATCGAACAAATAACGACTGTACCCAACCCACCGGTCATATTGATCTCAATATCAAAATCTCAGTCATTGGTGACTCAAAGCATTGCGCATTATCAGAACATGATTCAATCAATCACGTCGGGATTAAGAGTTTGCATAATACATGATAATATAGGATGTGGATTAATTCATATAGTCAGTATAGAATTGATCATCCTATTGATCTCGCTCAACACACTCCAAATGTACTAACACATCGAACTCGAACATCGAGTTCCCAAACCTGAATTTGAGCCGTTCGACCCAGCCAAGACCAGCTAATATAACGATGTACTACAATCATACCAATGGATTGTCCAAGTCTATTGCGATTGTGAGCCTACCTGTATATTCTATCATAACCTTTGACTTGATCTTCCGCGCTTCATGCGTCGAGTCAAATACTGGACTGCATATACAGACTATGCATTCACACATCATACATACAATAAATATGAAGCAGTAAATGCAAAACCTCTCAATTGTTTTCTCATTAATATGTTTAGGATCAACGATAAAAAAATACATAAAAGCATGACTTTTAAGTATATTATCCTAACAACTAGGATGTTACACTCTTAATCCCAAAGTGATTGTTTGATCATGCTCATTAATGCACAGTACTTTGAGTCATCAATGGCTGACATTTCAATGATGAGATCAATATGACCGATGGGTTGGATACTATCATTATTTGCTCGGTGGTTAATAATCAGCTAATAGAAACAATGTCCGAATTAGCTTGAGAAGTTTCCCCTCATGTTCTTGTCTTATAGATTTGATTATGCCAGAATCTTGCAAGTGGATCATTTTATTCGGCATATTCAAAAGGTTAAGCAGCGTGGTTGCAAGGATAAGAGGATAATTAAACCAAATATGATAGTAACGTAATTTAATTATCAGGAATCTATATCTTAAACGTGGGGAGACCTCGGGCAATTAATAATTAGAAACTTAAGACATAATTCGAGATAGGGCCTGGAGTGTAGTCAAGGCTTTTAGTGGAATAAACCTTGATTCGTGCAAGAAATGATCTAACTCGGGGATGGAGTTAGGGATATCCGGATTTTCTGTACGGTTAGCCTGAGTCCTATACTTCCTCATGTTCCCTCACATTGCCCATTATACGCATGGTAATATTTCTCATTGGTTTCGGGATAATTTAATTTATTAGATTGTCGGTTTTACCACCGGGGACAATTGAGAATTAAATTATATTATCGGATGGTATAATTGGGAATTAGCGCACCTGGGGTTTTATCCCTAGGTGGCTGGCCACTTGTGGATGGAATTTGAGTTTATTTCTTGGATAGAATATCTTATCTCATATATTGCTATATGAGAATAAGGTAGGAATCAAGAGATAAGGAAGGAAGATTATATTTCAATATATTCTTCCATCTTTCTCTCTCCTTTATTTCTTGACGCCACCCCCTCGCTCTCTCGCATTCTTTTGCTATATTTTTTCTGCAAAAATTAAGAGTGTGAATATAGAGAAACCAAGAAGGAGAAATCATTACGAATGGGAATGGTGTCCACACGTCATGTTCGTGGTAGTGTGTCTAGAAATATGTGAGAAGGTCGTGTGGTCATCTCGCACTTGTTTTTGGTATCAAGAAACTTATTCAAGTTTCTGGAGGTATAATCATTTTATTTTTAGCATATACATAATCGTTTTTCATGAAAATCTTAATGACGTTCATCGTCGTTTTTTTCTATTTTTCTGCTGCCCGGCTCCAACATGGCCTCATCACATGCAATAAATGAATACATTGCCCTTAAGTTTTACAAACCAAGGCTCAAACGCCAAATAATATGCAACAATTGTATCGAAATTACATAATATAAGAAGAAACAAAAGAAACACATAAATGTGTGTAATGCTATACAATTGCATAGCAGAGCCTCGACCATAATATACATCCATCAGCATCTTCTACCTGTATCACTTGCACCGTTATCAAAGACAACGTGAGTCATAGCTCGTAGTGAACAAACTATAAATGAATTAAACATGATATGCGGTGATGGCATGAAATATGAAAAACGTAAGTTCTACAATAAGAAAGTTAACCATTTTTTCATTGAAATAAGTTTATCATATTGCCGATATTCTGTGTAAACCGTCCATTTTGAAAATATGTTTCACCCCTTAATTTTACCATTTCTGAAACAATCATTTTGAAACCTCTTTCTTAACCTTATATTATTATTTCCATTCCAATTATTGATTAAATCTATTACTTTAAACATTTAACATGTTACCATGTTTTTCATTACTCAATCATATCCATAGCAATCAACTCAGCCACGCAACACACGCCAACACTTCCTTACCCAAAAAAAAAACACACACGCCAACACACACAACTCACCCCCAACACACACATTCGCTTGCCATTGTACATGGACTTATCAAACCCCCCCACACACACACACCCAAAACCAACATATCCTTCCTACCAACGCCTCGCATCACACACTCACCTTGTCAACATGCCACCGAACCTCCAAAACCACAACTTAGCCATTTTACATGGCAGTAAACACCTTTCACGGCCGGTTCTATGGGAAGGGTACCCAAATATATAATAGTTCACTTTCACGGCCCATTCAGTGGGTAGGATAACCCGAAAAAAAAAAAAGATTTATACTTTCATGGCTCGTTCTGTGAGTTATGTACCCGAAAAATAGTTTTTCGCTTTCATGACCCATTCCGCGAGTCGTGCACCCAAAAAAGAGTTTTATACTTTCAAGGCCCGTTTTGCAAATCGTGCACCTGAAAAATAATTTTCGCTTTCAAGGTCCGTTTCGCAGGTGGGAGAACCCAAATACATATATAATAGTTCACTTTCACTGTCACACCCTGATTTTTTTTTCAATATATATATATATTTAAATTCTTACTTAAATAAATCCAACTGAACTAATTTCCTCTCAAATTAAGAAAATTTCTTATTCTAAACCCAAATATGCCACTATACATTCGTTTCCATGCGCCTCACATGCAGGCAAGTCATGCATTATTAAGATGCTATAACGAGTTCAAGACTCTCAAGTCCATTTCTCTCAATATACTTCAACTCCTACATGCTCTTCTTTAATACCTGAAAAACATGTGAATAGCCGGACTGAGCCCAAAGTAGGAAAATAACTAAACTACTTCAATATCATGATACATGAAAGAGATTATGAAAATACAAAAGGACATGTGAGTACAAGAGCATGTCAATTTTAAATAAGTCAAAATGTTGTTTTGTTTTCAACTTTATTTGCATAATCTGAATTCTTAAGAAAACTTACATTTTATTTTGTTTTGATCATTTAATCCATCCATTAGTACCATGATCTCATTTTCATTTTCATTTTCTTACTCACACAAACACGCAGATGTTATCAAACCTTTCACTTTTCTTAGGGCACGCCTTTGCATAAGTAAGCCAGATTAAATACTCTTAGTTATTTTTACTTTTTTTTTGCAATTTTCCCATTTATTCATTTCATTTTTGTTACTTTGATTTTCATTAAATTTTCCTTTACGGCTTTAACCGAGGGACCATAGCCCCAAATTATCAACCAACCATTATAGGCTCAAATTGAGGAACCGCAGCCCCAAATCATATCAATCTTCTTTTACAAGCTCAAACCGAGGGACCGCAGCCCCAAATCATATTGATCTTCCTTTACAAACTCAAACCAAGGGATTGTAGCCCCAAATCATATTAATTTGATTCATTCTCACAACCATATTCACATATTAATTATCAATTCATGGGATCTCATTTATTAGTTTTCTCGTCAATTCCATATTCTCATAATTCTTTCCTTTTTCATTCACCAGTTTGAAATATTAGTAGATTATGATATGCATACTTAATTACACATATCACATGTCCAATTTCCTTCTGAAAGTACTGCTGTGAACCGATAATCTAACCTATAAGGGGGTGAATAGGTTAAAAGCCGATAAATTAAAATTTTTAATTTTAATTATTAATTATCTATCCTAAAATGATAGCAAGTTAAGGCTAATAATTATAACATCAGCATAAAGCGGTAAAAAGCTATAAACATCTAACAACCATAAGAAACACACGGTATACATGGAAACCCTAGTTAAGCTCCCCAGGATGAAAACCACGATATCGACACACGATGGAAACTATGCACTATAAGCTAAAAGGTTTACAAGATAGAAAGAATAGGAAACACCCGTAACTCGTGATAAAAATCCTATCCTCTAACTTGATAGATCAGCCACGATCCCCTTTTTGACTGTAAAGTCACGTAACTCCCCCTCCAATGTTCTATGAGTATCACCACACTCAATCCAAATGGAGTTCGTGTGTAGTATGTGGTCCATAGGAACTAGTCCAGATCTCCCTATCAAAGAGGGCACCGAGATACCTTGGCTAGGTGTGCTTTCACGCACAGTTCAAATGGAATGTGGTGGGAATGATGACAAAAATATGATGACCAAAGATGGACTCCTAATGATCGTGAGGACAAGAACATCTATGGTCATAACTCCAAATGTTGTCTAGTTACCGATCCTAAGAAAGGTAAGAACTACGACACATAGGAGGGTGCTAATATCGAAGGTTTCTCCGGAACTACTTAGCCAAGAGGCAAGAGTGCGAGACTATCATAAATCACACAGTCTCAAGCTACAACACGACAACACGACCGAAGATAGGATGATGAAACTAATATAAGTCTTAAAACCTACGGTTTCTACAACAGGTATCCTCAAACAGCATGCTATGAATACAGGACTTAATAAAAGTAAATACATACAATAACTATGCTAGATACGACACATGAGACTTAAGGAAATCTATACAAGACATGGATAAATATATATACAACCTTAAGAGAAGGTGGAAGATGTATTACCTTAGGTTTGTGATGGATCATAAGGCATTGAGGTGGGATTCAACACCAATGGCTTGAGGAAGCAAAGGGACAAGCAGCAGCTCCTCCAAGAATAGCCAAGAGGCTGGGAGATAATTCTCAAAAGACTTAACGATAGTATGAGGTGTTTATATAGAAAAACACACTGACGCTCGAATGCTCATCGAGCGCGCCGTAGGCACTATAAAGCGATCGTGTGCTCTTCAGGCGCAGTTAAAGATGAAGCTTTTTCTGCCCATGCCAATGAGAATCATTAGGGCTTTGTCGTTGAGCTCGATCGCTCTATGTGCGTGCTACTGGTGCCTGGAAAACTCAACTCTCAGCAAAAAAGAATTAAGACATTGAACAGGGCGCTCGAGCTCTCTACGGACTCTCTTCGGTCACCTCAATATCTCAACTCTCAGCTTATTGAGAACAGCACAAATTAATATTTGCCGCTCAATGCCACTCGAGTATTTTGCAAATGCTCCAGGGCGCTGGAAGGTGCTCATGCCCCTTCGCACGCCAGTGTCTAGAATTCATGGTAAGTCATGAATTCTCTAAGACAACAATAAACGTAAACTACCCTAAACATGATATGATATGAATGCATATGGGTGTGTGTATGTGAGTGCTATATACCTTGTAAGGATTGGAGTGAGCTTGCTAAATGTGAGCTGGAAATAAGACCTAGACACAAACACCCAAAAACTCCAAACCCAAAATGAAAGGTACAGATACAATGGTTTTGTACTTAACCCAGGAATAGCCAAAATACTAACAATCTCCCCCTTTGGCATTTTCGACACAAAACCATTTACAAAAACAAGCTTATACAGGGAAAAAGAAACAAAGAGAATAAATAATGCATTTATACTCAAAGTCCAAATCTAAACTGCGTAGCTTGTACAATCAGCATGTACCTGCTCACTGCACAAGAAAATTCAAAACCAAAGTGAAGCATATATGTGATATGATAAAATATAAATGCATATTAAGAGTAATCATGGCAGGAAAAGTTTATAGGTAATATTATGCAGAAGTTTATCTAGACACAGACACATATGTATATGTAGAGTGATGAGGCAAGCATTATGTAATTACCAAAATATATCATGACATTATCATAAGCAACATATGTGTCTATATGTGTCTATGTAGGAAATATGTGTCAATATGATCACTTCACCAAAGCTACACATCTCCCCACAAGAGCAAGCTATCATCTACTACCGTCTCTCCTCCTATCTAACTTCTCCCCCTTTTTGTTTCGGAAATACAAAGGGAGAAAAAATAAGACCAAATAAAAGGGGTAACCAAAAAAAGAGACTAATGTCCTAAAGCTGATCCTACAGTTGATCCACCATCTGGTGCAATGCTCCGCCCAATGGGCTGATCGAGTTCCTGAACTTGATGGCGAAGAATCTGGAAAGATCTCGCAATATCTACAATTTGTTGTTGGAGCGGCTATTGATTGTGAGTTAGATTCCTAAGAAGTATCTCTATGCTATCAAACTTATGCTCGCACAAATGTAGGTGAGACCCAACCTAGTCAAGACGGGTGTCCAGAGCAGCAAAGCGTCTAATCAGGTGAGAGTCCGCACGGTCTATTAGATGAGAAGCACAATTTGAGCCGACATAAGACTTTGGAGGCGAAGACTGGTTCTTAGCCACATGATCCTCTGCCTAGTGAATAGGTGTGAATGTTGGCTCGAGGTCTGGATGTTGAGGCTCGGGAATAGGACCAGGCTGAATATTAGGGGATGAGATGTCTGGTGACAAAGTGGTAGAGGGATAGGTGTGCATAGATATTTCATAAGGTGGTGGGTCAAACGGCTCATTCTCATAGGTGGGAACATAACGTGTATTGCATATACGCGTGATTATAGAGCATAAGGGTATACCCGAACCATGGATGGGAGAATCACCAAAGCGTGCAATGAGTGACCAAATGTGATGAGGAAGGTCAAAAGAGTAACCTCGACCACTCCCATACAAAAGATGACAACGGGAGATGGAGATATCAGACATTGGATTAATGGAATCGATGAAGAAGGCCACAATGCAATGGAGGACACGATAATGTGCGGTGATATGGTTCTCACAAAGCACAACCCGATGATAGTGTGTACCACCAGTGAGTTCTCTACGTAACTCGATGTCCCCTGGCAATTGATTGGTGAAGAAGGGAAATTGGGGATGTGGAACAATGGGGACACCAAGAATATCGGCAATGTCCAGGGTAGAGAATTCAATCAGAACACCTCAGACCATGGATCGAAGGGTGTGAGAGTTGAGGTCTAAATCAGCAGGTTCAATGTTAACATAGAACTCACAAACTACTTTGGGATATGCCCCCTGAGAGTGGTCACATGCTCCAATCCACACTCTTTAGTAGAATTGGCGAACTAATCCATAGTCGGGAAAGTTGTGGATTAGAATGGTCCTTTCAACTAAGGGAGTTCGATGCATGAGTAGTAAATGGTACTCCTTAGCACGTGTGGTAAAGAACACGTTAGTCCTCTGTCGTTTCCATTCCCTTAGTGTGACACCAGCCATGAGTGTCATCAAGCCAACAATGGCAAAGAGGGATCCCGGAAAGGGATACATGTTAAATCCTTCAGAAAGGGTAGAAGGACTTACCGATCAAAACACTATAAACATACGACAGAAGTCGAGAAATGTTACTATAAACATACGACAGAAGTCGAGAAATGTTGAGGCATTGACAAGAGTGGAGGATGACACCCACGGAGGAGAGAGAGAGAGAGAGAGAGAGGGAGGCATTGGAGAGGAGACGTCTCGGAACAAGGGTTTACCCGAGGAAAGAATGAGTCTGAAGAGAAGCGATGTTTCGCTTAAAATCTTCAACAACGCCTAGGCTCTCAAACCCCATGAGAGAGTTCGTGTGCTTGGGGATAGAGCTAAGATAAATGCTCTTTGAGCACTATATGCTGGAAGAGAGGTTTTAACACAATACTCAAAGGGAACACTCCCCCTAAAATGAATAACCCGAAATAAGTTAATACTCATATATGTAATCTCTCCAAAATACTATCTCCTTTAACCCAAGATAGCTTAAGCCACATCCAAAGATACATATACAATACACAAGAAGGAAATTGCATATTTTAAGCATGAAAGAGAGGCAATCCCCACAGAATGACTCTCATGAGCACATAGAACTTGAGGATATTGCATGAGAAATTGATAACCAATGTATCAATGTACAAATTTGCAAGAATCATATCAAGAGCAAAAAGTTCATGATAACTTTCTATAGAAAGTGGACAGTGAACTCGGTGCATGGGGACCAGGTGCTTGAAGACAAGCAAGACAAAATCATATCCTATCACAGGAAGATGAATCATCCGCTTATGCTTTAGAAGGCAAACCCAAAATATATTTGGACCTAAAGACATAAGCACAAATCTTAATCTAATTAACCAAGAGTTACACATGTGAAATCTTGCACAAATATAAAAACCCATGCAGGAAAATTATCAAAACAAAAAATTGATAATTGTCAGGAACAAACGGTGTATAGATAGTAAGGTTTTTCCTTAATATTGAAAGGGACGCAGGAATGACAACTTACACCGAGCGTAGATGGTAACTCACACAGAGAAACAACTTACACCTACAAATAGGCAGTCATTCAGATGCAAAACTAGATAAGGGAAAGCATCTATAGGTAAGCCACAAATGTGGGTCAATCTAAATCAAGAACCAAATAGTCATAATATAATGATTAGATATAAGACACCTTGCGACTCACAAGCACTAAGACCCCAATGAGTGTGTGTGAATAAATAGACAACAAAACTGTAGACTCAAGGTATGAGTGTCAACAAAAATGTATAAGTAAAAGGAAATCCCAAATTGCATGAAAAATCCTCAAATAATTTTGCTAGACAAGAACGACAGTGGTCTTGTTGTCTCCTCCAAGACAAAACATGCAAGACAAGCATACAAGCATGCAAAAGGAAGAGAAACAAGAGAAATATACATAGTATATATAGTCTCTCTCACTACCTCTCTAGAAGAAAATAAAAACTAGAGAAAATGGGGAAACACCAAATCCTGTGACACAAGCACAAGGATAAGGCTACAAGGAACCAGATGGCACAAAGACGACACCTAAGGGAAAACCTAAGGGATGTACAGGGAATGTGTCAGTTCACTACACAAGAGAAGACTTGGCAGGGGAATTAGCTCACACATTAACAACGTGCGAGGGCCAACACAAAGGGTCCCTATGGTTCGTACAGATGCATGGACCAGCTTACTGCGCAAGATGAAGCTTGGTAGGGAGAGTTGCTGGTGTAGGGAACAGGCAAAAGAAAGTGATTCAAGAGTATTAAATCA
>JAULLF010136001.1:0-11060 GCA_035668175.1 Sarracenia flava
ACTTGTTTTAAAACTTGCATACATTGTTTAGCTGGTAAACAACATAGAATTCCATACAATAGAGTCCCTGCATCTAGAAAATCAAATATCCTAGACTTAGTACATTCTGATGTGTGTGGCCCTATGAATATTGCTAGTATGAGTGGTGCACGATATTTTGTTACATTTATTGATGACTAATCACAAAAAGTTTGGACATATGTTATAAGAACTAAAGACTCCATACTAGATGTGTTCAAACAGTTTCAGGCTAGTGTGGAAAGACAGACATAGAGATCATTGAAGTACATCTGGATTAACAATGGTGATGAGTATCGAAGGCTGTTTCAACAGTACTGTCAGGTTAAAGGCATCGGGCATGAGATGATCATTCCTAAGACACAAAGACAGAATGGTTTGACAGAAATGATGAATAGAACAATCATAGAAAGTGTCAAATGTATCTTGTCACATGCAAAACTGGCGAAGACTTTTTTGGGGTGAGATAACGTGGACATCAGTTGATCTGATAAAGTTATCTTAATTAGCTCTACTTGAAGGTGATGTGCGAGACATAGTATGGACATGAAAATATATTTCCTATGATCACTTGAATGTATTTGGGTGCAGAGCTTTTATTCACATTCCTAGTGATGAAATATTATAACTTGACGGGAAGTCAAAAGAGTGCCTTTTTTCTGGGACTCGATTGAGAAGAGTTCAAGAATAGACTTTGGGATCCTAATAACAAGAAAATCATCAGAAGCACAAACGTCATCTTCTTTGAGAAAAAAAAAAACCATAGAAGACGTGAACAAGAAAAGGGAACCAGCTACACAGGCAGAATATCCAATTGATACAGATCATGTCCTTTCACTTACCATGCATAGTGATGACGGGGGAGATGCTGATGAGGATATGCCTACAATTAATGACGCAGTCTCAAAGGAGCAGACAGAACAAGTTCATACCAATCCTCTACCAGGGAACGTCAAGCCTCAAGCAGATATTCACCTACTGAATATCTGATGCTCACAAATGGAAGAGAGCCAGACTACTATCGGGAAGCAGTTGAATATGAGTGAAAGAATGAGTGGATGAAAGCCATGTAATAAAAGATGAAATCCATGAATGAGAAACAGACATTTGATCTAGTAAAGCTGTCTAAAGGTAAGAGGATATTGAAGAATAAATGGGTCTACAGATTGAAAGTAGAAGAAGGAAACTCACAGCCCAGGTATAAGGCAAGACTGGTTGTTAAGGGATTCAATCAGAAGAAATGCAATGAATTTGAAGAACTCTTCTCACTTGTTGTGAAGATGACATCCATACGGTCTGTTCTCGGATTGGCTGCAAGTTCTGATTTGGAGATTGAGTAGATGGACATAAAGACAACCTCCCTCCATGGCTACTTAGAGGAAGAGATTTACGTGGAGCAACCCTAGGGGTTCAGAGTCAAAGGCAATGAAAATCTAGTGTAAAAGGTAAAGAAAAATTTGTATGGGTTGAAGTAGGCACCATGATAGTGGTACAAGAAATTTAATCAATTCATGGTCGAACATGAGTTTAAGAAGACCGCTTCAGACCATCGTGTGTTCTTGAAAAAATTTGTAGGAGGTGACTTCATTAATCATTATGTTGCTGCTATTCATGGACGATATATTGATCATTGATCATAACATGAGCAAGATTCAAAAACTTAAAAAAGAAATAAACAAATCATTTGCAATGAAGCATTTGGGACCAGCTTAGTAGATACTTGGCAAGAAGTTCACCCGAGATAGAAAGAATCAAAAACTTTGGCTTTCATAGGAGAGATATATTGAAAAGGTGCTATAGAGGTTCAACATGAGCAAGACTAAATTTGTAGGTACTCCACTTGCTAGTTATTTCAGACTCAGTTCCCAGCGAAGTCCGGCAAGTGAGAAAGACAAAGCAGAGATGAAAAAGGTTCATTATTCGTCCGCATTTGAGAGTTTAATGCTTGCAATGATGTGTACAAGGCCAGACATAACATATGCGGTTGGCATAGTGAGCAGATTTCTATCAAATCCAGGAAGCGATTACTGGAAAGCAATGAAATGGATCGTTCGATATCTCATAGGTATTTCCAGGGTTTGTTTATACTTTGGTTAGGGTAAACCTAATTTAGAGGGTTTTACAGACGCTGACATAACATGAGATGTTGATTCAAGAAAATCTACATTAGGATACATGCCTATTTTTGCAGGGGGAGCTGTATCTTGGCAGAGCATATTGCAGAAGTGCGTTGCACTATCCACCACAGAGGCCGAGTATATTGCAGTGGCAGAAGGTTATAAGAAAATGTTGTGGATGAAGAGGTTGCTTCAGGAGTTAGGGTTGACACAGGAAAAGTATGCACTTTTCTGTGACAATCGAAGTGTTATTCATTTGAGCAAGAACCTACAGTTCCACTCACGGTCAAAACACATTGACGTGAGATATCACTGGATTCGGAATATGTTGAAAGACAAGCTATAATTTCAAAATACTTTGGAAAATGGTTGAAAAATGGATTTTGGATTTTTAGATTTAATAATAAACTACTTCTAATTCTATTTAATTTAAACTAATGAATATAATTAAAGATAATGAGAAAGAATCTACCCCAGGTTAGAATTCACCTTCGTTTGATTTTCTAGTTTCAATTAATTTTTTATTTTATTTAGCCTTTAACAGATTCAAATTCTACTGTGACATAACCAGTATGGAATTCAAGAAAGTGATATTTAATTACTTGAGAACACGACATATCTTATCTAAGATTACGACACGGCCTATTCGGAGCATAACCCGTCACATCAATATCATAAAATATCTCATGTAATCAATTAAAATCTCCGAATATCAAATAAGCCATACCCTATCCAGGATTATAGCACGGTCCGTCCGGAGTACAACACGTCTTATCCATGATATAACGTATCTCATATTTAATCTTTGAATAAGCAGTTATAACAGTAATGTAATACTCATTTAATACAATCACAAAAAGATTAAATGGAATATAAATTATATTAGAGAAATAAGAATGTTCCAATGATCAAATATGTCGTGGAATATAATTGTTGCATAACGAATCCATTACAAAAGGCTAAAATAAAATAATAAAATTAATCTACTCCTAAATTACCAAACTCGGGCTCCATCTGAACCCGGGGCAGAAAAGGATCTTAGCCACGCATGGTCGGGGTTGAAACAATCTTCGAGTAGTTGTCGGCTAGCATCGGAAGCTCCTCATCGAGGTTTGGACCTTCCAGTACTGGTTAGGAGGGGTCAGAAGTGAGATTTTGGAAGAAGAAAGGACTTGGGAGGAAATGACCTAGATGTCATAAATGAGAGGGGTCGGGGTCTATTTATAGATTTCTGAAAGTTCAAGTCCTTCTCGCATCATAATTTGGTGGCCGTGCATCCGAATGGAAACGGGTGTGCGTCCGGACAGAAGTGGCCGTTTGCGTCCTGACGTAAGTGGTCGTTCGTCGCGATGGAAATTGTTGAGCGGGCGTCCAGACGCCTATCCGGATGGATTTCTACGATTGCACTTTTGGTCAAACTTCAAATGTGCATATCTTCTTCATCCGAACTCGAAATAAGGTCATTTTTAAATCCAAATTGAAGCCCCGAAGTCTTCTTTCCAATGGTTCTGGTTTCACATCGAAATTAAATTTGTAAAGAAAGTTATGACCAAAATAGTTAAGGTATGTCGATTTTTGTTATCCGTTTTTACATGTCTTTGCCCGAGCTTCTTCTGGAAACCTTATTTTCTTCAATTGTTCAACCTTTTTCTCAAATTCCTTGATCCTTGAGCTATAATCACCCTTAAAACTCTTGGTTTCGTGTATTTGGATCTCGAATGGTAACCAGAGTGACATCGTTTGATGGATTTTGTGCATTTTATACTCCTTTTCGTCACAACTCTTATGTACCTGTCTTAACAACAAAAACACAATATTAATTAACATTTCGGGGTTAACCTAGTGTAAATAACGGGATTAAATCGTCACTTTTGAGTGCCGATCAATGTGGATTGGATCCTCACATTCAAACCTTAATTCTCACATATACTCATTATTGTTGTTGTACTAAATTTATCCTGTAATGGGTAATGAGATAATGAATTACCCAACTAATGACTGCCTCATCATAGTAATTATTGACACTTAAATGTGCTACATCATATCATTTTTATGCACTACGACAATATTTCTTGTCCCACTTTTCTGCTCTCGTGTCTTAGTGCATACTAGCATGTTGTTTGTATAGTATTTGAGATTATATAGGATTGTATTGCATAAATTTATGAGCATGCAAAAATGTTTATGTTTGAATTGGATGAGATTAATGCATGTTTATATTTTATTTGAGAATTAGTGGTTATATTCAATATGATGGTAAAGTTGTACAATCAATGAAAATTTATGAACATGATTGATGTTTTCCACAATTTATGTGTAGGACTAGCTATGGCCGCTGAGTTGCATGCTGAGGAGCCTCGCTTGTTAACCCTACCACACATAGCGCATTTGTTGTGGGATGTCAAGGTTAGTAGTGACGGTCAAGATTCAATCTCTAGGTAGACCAGCATATGTCCTTTTAATGCATTTTTTATTTGCTCTCAATTTTGTATTTTATATTTCATGACACAGTAGCGCTGCATTGTTGTAGAGGTGACAGCGGACTATGGGATCACCTTATAGATCCTCAGGTGATGCACCTTATGTTGCAGGTCGGCTTTTATAATGTGTGTCGTATTGGGGACATCCGGCTCGATCGCAACCTTGTAACTGCCTTAGTGGAGTGGGGGAGGCAAGAGACGCACAAATTCCATATGCCAGTTGGCAAGTGCACCGTGACTCTATAGGATGTAGCTGTGTTGTTCGGGCATTCGGTTGATGGTGCAACTGTCATTGTGCCTGATCGTATACGCACCACTACCAAGTGACAGTACCTATGTTTAGAGCAACTAGGGGTTACTGTACCTGACCATTTCATGGTATCAGGATAAATAAAAGTCTCTAGGTTCTAGCAGCACTTTCTAGGCCCCATTGCAATAGATGCTCCTGCCAATCCATTAACATGCACGAGCATTAATTTTGTGGCTTATCAGAGGCTTTTTCATGCCCCACAAGTCATAGAATGTAATTAAGCTCGTGTACATACCATAATTGCAGGACCTTGGTCAGGTCCAGTTGTACTGTTGGGGAGCAGCTGTGCTGGCTTATTTATACCGTCAATTTTACCGGTATAAGAACGTTCCTTTTCTTATTGTAAAGCTTCGTACACATTGCTTTGTGTATGTACATTTTCATATCCTCAATTGAAAACTAATGGATACAGTTGGTTTTTCATATATGGGCTTGGGAGAGATTCTCATGGATTGCCCCTGACCGTAGACTTGATGTCGGCCCAGGCTAGGCCCCCATTCAACATGGTGATGTTATTTTACCGGTCGGTTTGTTGAGTAGCCGTTGGCATGTTAGCTTTGCTTTAGACCTGGTCTCAACTCGCATTGTCACTGCCTACTGCAACTAATTTGATCGCATGACCGCAGATGAGGTAAATATTACATAACGCAAGATTTACTTGAATTATATTTGTTGTTTATCATCTAATTACCATTGTTTCATAGATCATGTGAATGTCATACAGATCGGCTAATGAGATCATCATAGACCTGCCCGACTACTGTCGAATAGGCATGGATATATGGCTGGCACGGTCTCCCCTCATCTGCATCAACTTTGCAGAGTGGCATCTATCGGATTGCATCCTATGACAGTTTGGCCGCTTACAGACCATACCACAACGTGTGACTACTGTGTGCGATAGAGTGTGCGATTGTGTCCCCTTCGGGGATGCTTTGGTATCTTAACTAACCATGGCATCAGGTAACAGATTCCATGTTTTAGCCTCGATTGACACTGATTTGGGGGGTTCGAATCCAATATCAGATGTACAGGCTAGGGTTTCTCGGTCTCGGATGCGGACACCAACGGGGATGAACCTGGAGAGGATCCTCAAAGAAGCTATTAACCTTAGCCAGGAGTTCTTACGACTTCCCGATGTATCAGACTACGAAGATAAAGCCGTTCGGTCTATTGCAAAATCTCTTCAGGAGGAAGTTAACTGCTTACGAAAAGAGAAAATCTTTGATTTGAAGAGATTAATGGCTCTTGAGAGACGCATCAAATATCTAACAGGGGGAAGCCCTGATAGGATGGATTCCCTCTCGGATGATGGAAGCAGTAAGGGGTTTTTGGAAGATATGAAGCCACGGGGCAAAGTAGAGGAGAAACAGGGGTTTCGTGTTGATCTGGCTCGATCGCCAAATGCTTCTCATGGTGAGGTTATGGCCCAAGCGGGAAGGGTGTTTGTCTCTCCTGATCTGGACAGAGGGACTTCAGATTACGATTCTGGGGCGTCGAAGCGAAGCGAGGTCTCGGTAGGAGGGAATGAGAAAGAAGAGGAAGATGAAGAGGATGAGAGTTCTGAAGGAGAGGAAAATGAAGCCGTTGGTCTCCATTGAAATTAGAACAGAGGATGGTGTGAACGGGAAACAAGGTCCGGCTCCTATTGACCAGGTAATGTGCTCTGCTTTGGCTGTAAATCAAGATCTTTATTCTAATTCTACTAGTGACTGTAATGTGGAGGTTGAATCAAATAGAAAATTATGGTCGGCTTTCTTGAATCAAACAGGAGATTGTTGTGGAGAGACTAACCGTGCACACCAAGTGTTCGCCAAAATGCCAAACATGGATGTGCCTATTGTAACTAAGGCTTTTGTCACTAAAACTGGAGGTATGAAGTCTGGAGGGGCTGAGACTAATGTACTTAATGAAGTATCAGGATTAGTTGATAATTGGGTAGCAGATGGAAACAGATTGAGTGAAATACAAGGACTACCCACAGGTCCTGCAGTTAAACAAGTGGATGAAGAGCTGAATAAGCCCAAAACTTGGGCCAATATTGTTGGTTCTAGTAGCAGATTTAAGCAAAACGGTGGGATTTATAGGCTCAATCATCGAAGCTCCACGGGTAAATTGGAATATTTTGAGCCGAAAGAAATCGGTATTATTGACATTGACGATACTTTAGTAGACGAACAACCGTGGGAAAATTGTCTTGTTGGATATTTTTTTGATACAAACCTTCCTTTTGGTCTAGTAAGAGCCACGGCTATGACTCTTTGGCGACATGAAGGCCTAGTGGAAGTCCATGGCAATGATCAAGGGTTTTATTTCTTCAAGTTTAATTTTGTTGTTTCTATTGACTGCATCTTAGATAAAGGCCCGTGGCACTTTTCAGGTAAATTGTTAATATTACGCAAATGGTGTAAACAGATGAGGCTCTCAAAAGACTCCTTTTCTAAGATTCCTGTTTGGGTTAAGTTCTATGACTTGCCTCTTGAATTTTGGAATGACAGATGTTTTAGTAGAATTGCTAGCGCCATTGGGACTCCCTAGTTTCTAGATAAGGCAACGGATACAAAGCAGAGGATTTTGTATGCGAGAATCTGTATTGACGTGGATGCAACGAAGCCTTTGATTCAAAAGGTGACGGTGAGGTGTGAAGGGGAGTCTATTTTTATTCCTGTTGAGTACCAAGGCTTGCCGACTTTGTGTGATCGATGTCAAGTTTTTGGTCAAGATCCTTCAAAATGCAAATTCCTGGTGGACAAAGGCTCTGTGGATAGTAGAGAAGAAGTAGATAATGAGGTCTCGGGGAGTGATAATGATTCCTCCGACTCAGCCGAATGGGTTAGAGTAAGGAAGAGGAGGAATGGAAAAAGAATTAGGAGACAGGAGAAGAGTAAGATACAAGAGAAAACTTATGCTATGAAGGCCGGTGTTCAGCCTGTTACCTCTGGCGGGTTTTAGGTGCCTAGACAGCAAGAACGTAAGACAATTGCCGTTAATAGGCCTGCTACTCCTGGAGATACTTAGCCTGGTGCTCAGCCCCATGGATTTCAGCCCGTTGCTTCTCCGCACCGCTTGGTTGATCCGTTTCGAGGCCCAGTCCAACCTCGTCGCTTGGCCCCGGACTGTAGTCCAGTGGATAGTGCTTGCTGCACAGTCCCTCTTCTTAGCCCAGCTGCCCAAGCCTCTCTACTAATCCAAGTAGTAGAGGGGGGCGGGCAAGCTGGGTAATAGACCGATATGTTGAGTTTAGTTATCTTTTGTGTAAGCCATGTATAGCTTTGTTATGTTTTGATAAAGAGTGATGTTAGTGCACTTGGCTTGTTATTTTGGTTTCTCTTTTGGGTATGCAGTTTGGTGGGTTTTCTTTGGGTTGTAAAGCCTGGAGAATGCCCATTGTAAACTTATAATTAATTTTTTCTTTTTATTTCACTTACCTTACCCAAAAAAAAACCCTCATGAGAAGCATCAGAATATGCTTCATACTCAAGGCCTCGCTCTAGTATAACCAAGATTGGTGCACTAGTAAGTCACTTTTTTAGCTCTTGAAAAGCTGGCTTGAAGTCACCACCTCAAATAAACTTGACACCCTTGCGAGTAAAGCATGCCATCGGCACTTCAAATCTGGAAAAGTTGCTCACAAAACGACGGTAATAACCTACAAGCCCCAAGAAACTCCTAATATCTAAAATAGTCATTGGTTGCTCTCACATCATCACTACCTCAATGCTTGATGAATTCACAGCTACACCATCACCCGATACGACAGGCCCAAAAAACTTGACTTTAGAAAGCCAAAATTCGCATTTATCATACTTGGCATATAATCTATGATCTCGCAGCAACTGTAAAGAAATGAGTAGGTGCTCCTCATGTTCCTCCTCTGACGGTGAGTAAATGAGTATGTCGTTCATGAACACCACGACAAACTAATCAAGGTATTGGCGAAAGATGCGATTCATGAGATCTATAAATGTAGTCGGTGCATTTTTCAAACCAAAAGGCATGACCAGGAACTTGTAGTGCTCATAATGGGTACGAAAAACTGTCTTTGCAATGTCCTTCTCCTTGACCCTTATTTGATGATAGCCTAACGTCAAGTCGATCTTAGAGAAGCAAGATAATCCCTTCAGCTGATAAAAAAAGTCATCAATGTGTGGCAAAGGATACTTGTTCTTCACGATTACCTGATTCAAGTTGCAGTAATCAATGCATAAACACAGAGATCCATCTTTCTTATTTGCAAATAAAGCCAGTGCTCCCCATGGTGAAACGCTAGGTCAGATAAACCCTTGTCCAACAAATACTGAATTTAGACCTTTAGCTCAATAAGCTCTATAGGTGCAAAATAGTAAGAAGGCATATAGACACAGGGGCAGTCCCCGAAACAAGATCATTACTGAACTCTACTTCTCGCCGTGGTGCAAGCTCAAACACGTCATGAGGAAAGACATCAAGAAACTCACAAACAATAGGAGGAAGATCATCAAATGAAAACTCGTCTCCGTCAAGCACAAGGGCTGAGAAAAGAGAGTTGAGACACCCTTCACATTGTAAAGGATAAGAATGAACTTAACCGTTATCTTGATCACCCACAAAAAAGAAAGACTCCCCCTATCAAATGGAAACTCGCTGATGATCACAATCTATACGAGCACGGTATGTGATCAACGAGGTCATTCCGAGAATGGTGTCAAAGAAGTCCATATCGAGCATGCTGAAATCAAAGGATAAACGATGATGGGCTATCTCTAACTCACACAATCTACACACCCGTCTCAACGAGGCGGTCTCTCCCACCGGTGTATCAACATATAAGGTATGATCCAACATCTCTACCTCTAGTGTTAATAAGGACTCGTCCACAAGATCGGTACATAAGAAAGGTACCTTATATGACAGAAGGTTCAATAGTAGTATCCGGTATTGTTAGTGCTGCCACAGGACTCGACTCTACAAGAGTATGGGCTCATCCTTGATTCCATCTAGTTGGTTGCCTCACTGATTGCTGATGTAGCTCCTCCCTCGATCTTGGATGATCGTATAGTCGAATGCTGCTGAGGCTGAGCATGACCCTGTTGACCCTGAGACGACTGGCCGTGTGGTGCACTATAGGTGCCCTGTGTAATCCCCATATGTTGATAGTCTCGCATTGTGTGCCCTTAACTGCCCTCACTGATAGCATATGATAGAAGTCCTCTAGGGTTTGAGGACTCCCTAAGCATATGTTTTGGTTGCTTGCAAGTAAAGAAAAGTCGATCCCTCATATTTGTACACCCAGTAAATGGAGTAGAAGGAGCTAGTGCCAAACGCGACTACTGTGGTGCTCCTGTAGAAAATGATCGATTTCCCCTAAACTTCATCTTCTTTGACTGCTGCCTTACTACCCTTCCCCTTCTCTGGTTCATCGTATAGCTATAAAAAGGAAAGATGAGAGGAAAGGTCAATATGATCCATAACAATCCTACCCCAAAGGTAAGATAACCCATTTCCCAACAACAAAACAACTCAACCAACAAAGCATGTTAACACTTTGGCACATAAGCATGTTAACATCTTATCACATATCGAGGAGGATAATTGGAGTCATACCTCAATCCGAACAACTCGCTTGGATTTCTAACAAGAATGGGCGTTAGCTAGACGCCTTTCAAATTAGATTCCCAAATTAGTCAATCGGATGCTAAAAGCAATAAGTATCATCCCTAAATCCCTACCTTTATACCCAAATAACCACATAATATGCAAACATAAATTCACATAACAAGTTAATAACACAAGTATACTCAAATGGATGTAGCACACAAGTCAACCCTCTCGGCATGGCACAACCATTTCCACAGTTCTAAGGCATTCGAACCTAATGCTATGATACCAATATATAACATCCTCACCGCATATATTAAATTAAATATATAAATACAAAATAATATTTTCGAAAGTTCACTTATAAGATTTAAAGTAACCCTTTATTCTACAAAAAGCCTTTGTACTTAAAGAAAAATCATAATCTTTAAAGTGAGTCCAAAGCTTGTGATTAACCACTTTTTATAGAATCCAAAATGTACCAAACACCATATTTTTAAGTATTAAAAGATGCCCAATTCAAATCCTAAAACCCAAGCTTTTAGAAAAAAAATTGCA
>JAULLF010137083.1:0-12215 GCA_035668175.1 Sarracenia flava
ATAATCTTTCATATTATGGTCTAACTCATACTAAAAGCATGATTGGGATGTAAAATTGTCCTCCAACTCATACTAAGAGTGTTTAGGATGTCTAAAAAGCTTGAGTTTTAAAAGTTTTTTTTTTTGAAAAAAAATGTATAAAATGTTTAATCATGTCTAAAAAGCTTGACTTTTAAAATGTTCAATAATGTTTATTAAATTTTAAAAATAAAAAAATTTAGACAAAACAATTAAAAAATGTAAAAAGTTGAAAAAAGCCTTAATGAAAATGTTTTAGAGAAGTATACCAAACATAGATATAGTATTTTAAAATGTAGAAAATATGTAAAGTAGCGGAAAATGGGTAAATGGAAAAGCCCTAATTTTTTAGAAGTATTTACATATATTTTATATGAGCTTAACGAGTCATTGTCGAGTCGAATCGAGTTATGAAACGAGTTGTTCATGAACTTATACGAGTCGAGCCGAGTTTATACGAGCCTAGCTCATTTAATAATTGAGCATAAATTGGAGTTCATGAACGGCTCGTTAATTATATGAACCGAACTCAAACGAGTTTTTATCGAGCCGAGCTCGAGCTTTTCATGAGCGGCTCGATTCGTTTACACCCCTACATGCATGCTTAGAATCTGCAACCTCATCTTACACATTGTACATTCATTCTAGCATGCAGTTTGAACCAGTTTAGTTTGAGTGAAGGGTATACGGTTGCAGAGAGCACCTACATGGGTGATATCATTTTCTTTGCTTTCTTCGTGTTAGCCTAAAGGCTTTTTCAATCAAGCTTTATTTTGATTTTGATTATAACAACACATTGATTTGTTGTTGCTAATGCTTGTTTGTATTTTATGTGAACACCTTAGTATGAAAATGTTGAGTCAAATGCCTTTTTAAGGCAGTTATACCAGTAGAATCATCACCAGAAATAATGATATCGTCAACAAATCATCAACAAAAAATTACTGAATAGTTTAAGGATTTAGTGAGCAGATTAACAGAAAGTAAATTAAAAGGGAACTGTGGGACGTAAAGACTAGAAGATAAGGTGAGGGAAGGGATTGGATGGAGAACACCTTGACCGTGTACAGATCGAGATGAGCCATTTGCTAAGACAATATAATGGGCAACCGAAGTCAATTTAGAGAAAAGAGTGGGATTACCAGACATGTGAGAGCTGACACCAGAGTTGAGAATCCAGGATGAGGGTGCTATGGCAGCGCAGTCAACATTACCTGAGTCAGCTAATGTGGCAGTGGAAGAAGATGGCAAGGCAGTGCGCAATGTCTGAACAAATTCGCTAAGTATAGATGTAAGGGCATCGGTTGAAGCAAAGGACGACACTTGGCTGGAGAGCCCAGATGCTGACTGAGATGGAACTGATGAGGAGTTGTTTACGACGTGATGGGCATAATCGGGTTTACCATACTTGGCCCAACAGTAAGGCTCAGTATGGCACGAGAGCTTCTACGACCACCACCACGAGATACACTACGGACATTTCGACCACCTCGACCACCACAGTTCTGACCCTTGACGTTACCACAACCTCCAATGTGAGTAATTAAAGCTGAGGATTCTGAAGAAGAACTTGATGGAGCCGTCGAATGTTCCAAAGAAGATCGCAACAAGCGAGAATAGGCATTAGCTGTAGTTGGTAGAGTCTCACTAACAAGGATCTGATCTTTAAAGCCACGAAGATCAGGATCCAATCCAGATAATAAAAGAGGTAATCATGAAGTCCTCCTAATGCCGTATCTGTTGCTGCACGTCAGGGGTGAAGGGGCGATGTTGCAATAATTGATCCCACAAGATCTTAAGCTGACTGTAGTATTCAGATATGGGTTTTCCAGATTGTTTGAGCGTGAAGATCTAACATATAGTTCATATGCTCAAAAAACATTACTCTGATTCGAAAATGAGTCAGTAAGGGAGTCCCAAATCTGTTTAGACGTATCACAGAACTCTACTGTTGTAGCAATTTGAGGTTCGAGGCGTGCCATAACCATCCCATGACAATAGAATCAATCGTCTCCCAAGTCAAGAATTTGGGATCTTTCCGTCTTGGAGGAGGATCTGTAATGTAAATTAATCGCTGTTTGACTTTAAGAAAAATTTTAAAGGTATGTGCCTAGGCTAAATAGTTAAAACCATTTAGCTTTTTCAAGGTTACGCATTGTGGCACATCATCATCCTTAAAACTGAATGATTTTTCCTCGGCCATAACAAAATAAGGAGAAAATAAGAACCAGGGGAATAAACTGGGATAAGAAGAATCCTGGTACCAAACAACGCCAATAGAATAACAAGCCAAATAATTAGTCTCGAACTAGATAACCAGTTTCAAACCAAATAACCAGAGAGAAGCAACGATGAACCAGATAACCAGTCTTGAATCAGTCATGAGCACAAACGAAACATAAAACTAGAGAGAAGTAGTCATGAGCACTAATCACGAGCAAAACCAGAGAGAAGCAACGAACACGAATTGTGAACAAAAAATCAGTCTCCGGTACAAACGAATCAGAGAGAAGCAACGAACACAAATCACGAACAGAAAACTAGTCTCCAGTACAAACGAATCAAAGAGAACCCAAAAATCACGAACACCAATCGCGAACCAGAGATGCAATTGCGAACCAGAGATGCAATCGCGAACACCCAGAGAGCCGAAAACCAATCACGAATCAGAGTCGGCGCAAGCACCAATCGCTAACACTAATCGCGAACCAAAGATGCAATCGCAAACATCAAGAGAGCCGAAATCACAGAGTCGGCGCAAATACAGAGTCGGCGCAAATACAGAGTCGAAAGTCCTCGCCGGGGTTTCAACACATCACGGTCTTGACCAAGTATGGCAAAGAAACCATAGTTGGCACCCACCAAAGAGAGGAGCGATCGATCGATTGAAGAGAAACGATTCCATTTTTTTTTGGGAAACAGAACTGAAAAAAGATTGGATCAGCTACGCTCTGATACCAAGTTGAAGTTTAAGAGGAGAGAAAAAGAATTGTTGTTCATTTATTTACAGAATATTACATCCTATATATATAGGGTTGAGACTATACATTTGGAAATTAAATCATAGGCAAATAAGGAAAATATAATCTATCAATCAAATACAATATCTCTCTATCTAAATAAGGAAGAAGAATATTCTATCAATCTTAACAGACATCATTTGTTTGTGTGTGTGTGTGTGTACATGGAAAGATGTTTAGTTTAGATTTATGTTTTGGATATGTCTTTCAAATTTATGCCTTGGATTGGTCTTATTATCATGCAATATTGGTGGTGTTTGTTATTGTTGAAACTAGTATTGTAGCTTATAGCAGACGTTATGGTGTTTGCTAAACTTGTAAATTGTACCTAAAATAGAAGAAAAAATAATTATAAGTTATAGCAAAAGTGGTGGGTATTTGGAAAAACTTGTAGGTTATAGCTAAAATTAATAGTAAGAAGTAAAAGCTATTAGCTGTAGCTTTGTCAAACACACCATTGTGACATTTGCTCATATCTTGAATAGCAAAAGTTATTGGCTGTGGAAATACTTAATTTTCAGCCTCTATCTAATCTTGTGAACTTACAATTTTCACATGGTAGTGTTTACGGCCTAAGTAACTAAATAAGATGGCGGGCAGGTCGGTTGATAGGCGGGTTGGTTAATAGGCGGGTTGGTTATATTCAACCTGCTATCCAACCCGATTTGCTCTTTTTTATGTATAAACCGTCCAACTTGCATTAAAATTTAATTGCATGGATAATGGGTTGGTGTGGAGCGGACGGTAGTGGAGCAGTTTATTCCACAGTCCTAGTATTTGGTAAGCATGTAAAAAGTACCTATGCAAAGTAATATGCCCAATATGTACTTGGTACCGGTACGACATGTTTTTTGAAGTATTCATGGTTTGTAGCCTAGATTAGTCTGGCTCATCTTTCTCTAACTAAATGGAGTTGGAGCCTACAGCTCGCATCTATTATAGTTGGAGTTTAGCAAAATATTGGATTAATAATAAAGGATAGCCTAGTGAACAAGGTTCCCTTTTGAACCTTTGATGCTCAGGTTGTGATGGAGCAATATCAACTCTGAGCACAAGTCCTCTAAATTAGTATCTAACCTAATTAATTATAAAATAAGACTACTTAGACTAGAAACATAACTGTGTGGTTCCAACAAGGCTACAAGATATTCCCTGAAATCATGTCAACTTCCAAATATTTTCTACTATAAATTTACTTTCCCTTGGCTTCTTATAGCCTGCATTACTGTGTTTCCTACCTTTGTGATGGTAATGATCATCCTACCTTTGTAATGATCGATCTTCCATTATATGGTGGCGTCTAGACTCCCTAGTATTTGTCCAGTGGAGTAGCAGAATGCATTGTGGTGGACCTCCTTGAATGCTCGAGGTACTTGATTTTGTTTCTTAGTGGATGATTCTTCTTGTTGAGAGATTCATATACCAATTGTAAGTTTTAACTGCTATTGGTGCTAAGAAAATCTGATTCTCAAATCTTTGCTGCTGTGTTGTGTAGATTTTTGTGTAGATTTCAGTTGTCAACTTGAGGTCTGTGGTCAAATCAGTATATTGCGATGTGTATTTGGAGATCTCCAAAAAAGCAATGACAAACACCATCCAAATTTATGTTTCAAAAGCTCATGGAATCATTACACATCATACTCTCTAAAACTGTTTGTTGATCACATGCGTATCAAGGATATGAACCTTTCCTTATAAGAATAAGTGGTAGGAAGAGAAAAAGTGATGGTAACTTGTAGTAGACGTTGATGGTTTGCAACTCATAATTTGAAATGTAATAAAAACATAAAAAAAGCTGAAAGCTAAAAGCTAGAAGCTTTCCCACACCCTCTTGCTAAGGGATCAGCCTCTATCATATTGCATAATTTTCCGTTTGAGATCTTATTTCTGCTTTTAGTTTGCACGTTGGGATACAAAGTTTATACATGCTTTTATTCATATCTGCATCTTCAGTTCAATGCCTGTACAAAGGGAACAATCATGATGCAGTCGTCTCTGCTGTTGGAGGATGGGAAGTCTAAAAGGCTATGTAATGTCCTAAGAAGTTGTCATGCCATCCTGAACTGGAACAACATACCGAGTTTAAGAGGGAAAACTTCGAAGATTGGCATACAGTGTGCACCTTTTCCTAAAATAAGGTAACTTTTATACTTTTTGTGTTTAAATTGTTGGGAAACCTTCTGTTGATTGTGAATTTTTATGCCTCAACATGATTGGTTGTCAAGTTAATTCATTGCAACTTCTTTTGTTGTTTCCTTTTTATTTTATCTCCATTTTTTTTGCATATGATTACATTACCATGTGAAACGTTGGAACATATAAGTTTGTTTACCATCTATCAGAAAAAAAAGACCAGAAACATTTGACTTGACTTTTTAGGAGTTAGTAGGAGCAAATATTCCCTGTTTTTTCTATTTCGATAATTGTTCACCTAAAAGAAAAATCTAACTCCTTTGAGTGATGAATCTTGAGTACCATGCGATTGTACTGGGGTCCTTTGTCTTGTTTCAAGACTTCACTAGAAAAAAAAATGGAATCAAAAGTAACAAAAGGGAATTTCATTACTCTTGATAAGAATAAAAAATTGCTTACAAATGGAACAGGGATTACAAGAACTAAAGCTAATTTGCAAACTACTCTTAGATAAAAGTAAAAGCCCAGGCGTTGACCATGTAGATGTGTCTTTTTCGTTCCCAAAGGGCTCATTAAATAATATGGAAGTATAACTACTGACCATTATTTTCTAACTGCTCCCAATCAGTTATTGGAAACGACGACCTCATTTTCAGGATGTGGGCATGCCACTTAACTGCCTAAATCATTTCATATTCCCTTTACTCTGCGAATAACTACTAATAACTTCCTCGTTTGTGGATCCATATGACAGTTTCTTTTTTTGTCTTCTTGTTGACATGTGTTCTTCTTAGAACTTGTGCTTCTTTGATTTTCTCAACCGCTCTTTCGAAGGCTCAATAGTTTTATTTCCCTTTCTAGCGTAGTACCCTTTTCCTTGAAAAGATTGTTTTAGGATTCCTCGAATGTTCTTCTTCAGAGTGTAGCTAGTTTCCTCGAAGGGAACCTCATAAGGTTTCCTCGAAGGTTTGACCCTCAGGGTGTCTCTCTGGTTTCCTCAACGAGTCAGATTAATTATGGTGTAAACAATGCCCCCCCTCATTTATTGGGTTTAGTTACTTAACCCAATGAATGAATCAACTGATACATCCCCCATAACTACACTTACCATTGGTACGTGACATTTGAAGCGCCAAAAAGAATAATTCCTTTAATGATTGCCGCCTTTAAATCCAAAAATCACCACTGTCTTAAATGCTAGTACGTGGGGATCTGAACGCCATTTTCATATGAAAAGAGGGATTATTCCCCTTCGTGCTTGTGCCAATGTTACTACCACTTGAATGGGCATCACATATAAATGCTGGACCGCAACACAAAGACCTATTTTTTTCGTCATTCGTAGAAATTCACTTCCTAAGTCTCTTTGTTTTTTTAAACCTTCTCATTTTTATCCATGGCTCCAAAGAGACACATGAAACCTGACGATATCGAATATGAAGTCCCAAGATTCCCCAAAGTTTTTTGAACTTTTGCTAAGGAGCGAGGAAATCACATAACTCTGAATTCAAGCCCTAGTTCGAGTTCAAAGGTGATTCTCAGACCCATCCTTGAACTGGATTTATCTCAATCTTTTTCTTTCAGCTATCCCTTCGTCCCAAGAGAATTATTCCCTCTACATTGCTCCAATCTGTGTTGGACCCAATGGGAAGGGTCGACTCCACTATGCACATGGATAAACCCAAAAATTGTTTGGCGTAATTGGATTTATCGTATAGAATTCCATCTTGGACGCACTTGGGACATTTTGGCCTTCGAGAGATGTTAATGCCTTCGACTCGATGAATCGATATGCACACGTGGCTACTCCTTGCAGCTGTAGTTGCTTGCTTCTGGTCCACATCTTGCAATGCAATGTTGCTCCCTTTTGATCTTATGTCTCCAACAATATTGGATGTTATGCATTTAACTGGCCTTCTTTCAATAGGCATTGAAGTTAATACTTTGTTTACCCTAGATCCTTTTGAGGAGGATGAAATCGTCAAACCCTCGGGCATGGATTGTTCGGAGACCCTAAAAATGTATGATATAACTTGCAAGGATTCTCCATCATTTAGGGAAACGGTACTCTTCTACCTTCTTTGGCTTTCCCCTTTCCTCTTTAGTGTGCCTGATATTAAAGTCACCAAGGAATATCTTCCTATTGCCATTTGCTTGGCACATAGGAAGAAGTTAGCTCTTGCTCCCTCTGTTTTGGACACTTCGTACAAAGGTTTGCAAAAGTTTGTTGAAAAAGGTGTTTCTGACAACTGTGGGGGCCCTTTTTGGCTTTCAGTCTTGGCTTTATGCATACTTCCCCAGACTGTCATTGCCCGTTTTACGCAAGTCTTTCTATAGTTATGCTGCTTCTTTAAACATTCTTTCGAAGATTCTTCCTATTCCTTTGAGCATTATTTTTCTATCTTCTATTCTTTGTTGCCTCTCAAAAGGCCCGAAGAATTCCCACTTTTTCATTAGTTCCAATTTTCTTCTTCTCGTTTAACTTATCTGCAAGTCATTGGGTCTGCTTTATCAGAGGCAGACCTTCTCTGTTGAGAACAGTTCTGGACGAGCGTTTTGACGCTCTTCTGGTGGGTGGTTCCATTCAGCTTCAAAAATTCTGCAACTGCAGTTTTGAGAACTATTCACCCAGCCAGTTTACAAGATAGTTTGGCCATGCGCAAGGAGTTCCTTTGTGTTTCATGCATCTTTTAGTCCATGAAGTTGTAAAAGGCAGAGCAATCATACAAGAAAAGACCACAGAAGAGAGGATTTTGAAAAATTACATTGATACGAGGGACGCCTTCCAATTTGCTAAGTACATCCCTTGTCTTGACATCACCTCTGATTTCGATTCTTGGTGAACAAAAATTACATTGATAGAAGGGACGCCTTCCAATTTGTGGAGTTCATCCCTTCTCTTGACACCACTCCTGATTTCGATTATTGGTGACAAAAATTACATTGATAGAAGGGACGCCTTCCAATTTTCTGAGTTCATCCCTTTTCTTGACACCACCCCTGATTTCGATTCTTGGTGGACAGTCATCTCACCTACTATTTTTGTAGCCTCTTTGGACAAATGTCAAGAAAGGCTATCCTATGGGAATCGACAACGCACAATAGGCCTCCTCTTTGAAGGTAATCTTATTAATTTGTAATTCACATTATATTATTGTTGACTTAAGAGTTTTGCCTTACTGATTTAATCTTTTCCTTCAACGTAGTTCTTATGCGTCCTTCTGTCGAAGATGCTCAGTCTTCGAAGACAATTTTGATGGCCCAATATTCAATATCAAAAAGTTTAGAGGATGGGGACTCTTTGATTGTTAAGCTTCTTACGGAACATTTTCAATCGAAGGATAAAGACAAAGGTAAATGAGTAGCTACTGAACCTCCTTCGAAGAAGGGAGAAAGGCTTGCTAAGGCCTCAAGTGGCTTTATACATGGAGCTTTTACAGCTCAGAAGGTTGAAAGAGAAATAAAGAAAAATGAGGATGAAAAGAAAAAGAAATGGTAGGAGGAAGAAGAAAAAGAAAGAAGAGAGGAAAAGAAGGTCACAAGGACCGAAAAGAGAAAAGTAAAGGCAGAAAAAGAAAATGAAGAAGAGAGTGGAGAAAGTGGAAGCATGAGTCTCCGAGGGAGAGATCTAGAAAGATGAAAGAGAAAAGGGAAGAAAAGCAACAGATGAGAGAAGAAGAGAACAAAAGAAAATTTGAAATGAAGACAAAGGCAACAAAATAGAAGAAAAGAAATGAAGAAAAAGAAGTGGTTAATGAAGAAGAGGAGGAAACTGAAATTCCCCTCATACATAAAACCCCAGAGAAGACCGAATGCTCTCCTGTTGAAGAAGGATTTATCCCGATTGGTACTATTGTAATGGTTGTACATCGAGAAGGCAAAAGTATGAAGGTATTCCTTAAGGTACAATCGAATCTTGTTTACTGATAATTATAACATTCCCTTAACAGGGTATGTCCTCTCCCATTGAGGGTGATACTGATCCAACCATCCTTGGGATGGAAAAAGATGAGGCTCCAGTGCACATCGAGCCTTCTAAAGGCTATAAACTTACTGAGGAGCCTATTAAAGTAGAGGTTGAACTACCTTCGAAGGAAGGTTGAACTACCTTCGAAATTCCTGCTACTGGATTGGCAACAATGCCTGCATTTTCAGAGTAAGTTACTCCAAAGCCTTTTGAGGCTCAAGTTGATGCTATGTCATCAGCTTCAATTACCTAAGACCATGGCCAGTGAATATGGTTCTTCATCTAGGGGTACTCAGGTTGATCCTTCCTTACAACAAGAAATGGAAAGGTTATGTGCCTTCTGTCACGACCCATAACCACCCTTTATAAGATTAGAGTCGAGACCGGTCAGTAGTTTTTAGACTACCCAAGCCCATTTCATCTGGTTCTCTATTATTTTTTAAGGGGTAAAACATAATACAATGAAAGTTTAATAATAAATCTTGTAAATTTATTTATTTGTTTCATCATGAATACCATACCAATCATTTTCATCATATCTGTGCATAAGTAAGATGATATAGAAATTCCATTATATTACATCACCATACAAAAGTATTACAAAAGGACCTTTCATACATTACAAAATAGAAGTTAAAAAGGTAAATGGCTCATAACTCGATATATACAGAACAACTAGTTCTTAGACACGCCATTTTTATACATATGCACATATCAGGCTTGGATAACTTTATACTTTGTCACTTGAAAAGATGTGGGATTCAACGCAATAGCATAAAAGCTTGTGAATACTATATACTAAGGTTACAAAAGATTCATGGATATCTTTTTTGCTATATAATGCATATCAAGTTGATACAAGGGCCAAGAACGATTAATGACAATAGAAAGAAGAATCCGAACAGAGTTAAGGCAAGCCACTGGAGAGAAGGTCTCTAGATAATTAACCTCATATGTCTGAGTGTAGTATTTGGCAACCAACCATGCCTTAAGACGTTCGATAGAATCATCCAGAAGGTACTTCACAGTATAAACCCAACGTCATTAGACTGCTTACTTCTAAGTAGAAGAGTGGTAAGTTCCCAAGTCCAATTTTTATAAAGAGCACCAATTTCTTCATCCATAGCAAGTTTTCAGCCACAGAAAGATATGGCCTGCTTATAGGAAATAGGAATAGATATGGACGATAAGGTAGAAGTAAAGGAATGATGACAAGATGACAAACAATTATAAGACATAAAGTTAGCAATGGGATGTTGGGTGCATGTATGTTTACCTCGACGTAAAGCAATCGGTAAGTCATCAGAACTAGGAGGCGTATAAGGGATAAGAATCTCTACCGGAGAAGATGAAAAGTCCTGGCCATACAAGTCGATGGGCCTATCATGAGATCTGTGATAAACCTGCAAAGGGGGGGTGAGTGGAGGATGACATATGAAGAGGAAGAGTTAGAGAAGGGGGTGACATTGGAAGGGGAAGAGTCGGGGAAGATAAAGACTCCTCCCCACGACAACAAATAAGATCAGAAGAAAGGTGACTATCGGATGATGAAAAAAAAGGAGTGGACTCAAAGAATGTCACATCAACGCTCACATAATATCGTCGAGACTCCGGATGATTACATCGATAACCTTTTTAAGTTTGAGAATATTTGAGAAAGACACACGAGCCCGATGAGCTAATTTATTAGTACTGGGATTAAGGACATGCACGAAGGCAGTACAATAAAAAACACAAGGAGTGAGGAAAAAAGGTGGAGAGGTTGGATATATCGAGGACAGGGGGATCGATGGTCGAGAACAACATAAGGCATACAATTAATTAGATAACAAGTAGTAAGAACAACATTACTTCAAAAATGTCTTGGTACTTGAGCATGAACTAATAAGGTACGAGCAATATCTAACATATGACGGTATTTGTGTTCAACAACGCCATTTTATTGTGACATGTGAGTACAAGTCGTCTGAATAATACCACGATCGATACAAAATGAGGCAACAATTGACTGCATATATTCCAATGTATTATTAGATCGAATGACCTTGGTGCGCTTTCTAAATTGAGTAAAAATTTCATTATATAATGTAGAGAGAGCAGTAGGCAGTTCACACCGATGTTTCAACAAAAAAAGCCAAGTCATGCGAGAGTAGTTATCAACAAAGATAACAAAGTAAGAATATCGACTAGTACTTGGTGTTCGAGAAGGACCCCAAATATCTGTATGGATAATATCAAAGGACTCTGATGATGTTGGCTATGACTGGGGAACTAACTTCGGTCATGCTTGCCAAATTGACATGCTTCACACTCAAAACGAGCGACAAGAGGTAAATTAGGAATGATCAACTTAAGCTTATCAACTGACGGATGGCTTAAGCGAAAGTACCACTGAAGAGGTGAAATGGTAGCACTTAATGCGGATGAGGGATAAAGAGAGGAACTAGAATCAGTGTCAAGATAATAGAGTTCATTCTTCTCATCCCCCGAAGCAATCATCTTCTTGGTCTTAAATTCCTGAAAGACACAGGAAGTAGGAAAAAAGGTGACAGAGCAATGGAGATATTTAGTAAATTGACTACCGATATCAAGTTAAAAAGAAAGTTAGGAATATAAAGACTAGAAGATAAGGTCAAAGGAGGAGAGGGATGAAGAACACATTACCAATGAATCGGTCAAGAGGAGTCATCAACTAAGACAATATGATACTTAATAGGAGTCAGATGAGAGAAAAGAGATGGATTACCAGACATATGAGAGCTAGCACCTAAATCGATGATTCAAGAAAGAGAGGTAAGAACCGCACAAGCAATATCACCTGAATTAGCTATGGTAGTAGTAGAAGAGGGTGTCAGAACTGCATACAACGTCCGAACAAGCTCACGGAGCTGGATATAGAGAGTATCAGAAGGAGTCTGGACTGAAGCCTTAGTAATCGAACAAATGGGATAAGGCCAAATCCATTAAAGGAAAACCAACACTCGTGGTCGAGTGAATAAATTGGGGAAAAATTAGACTGACCCCCTGGATATCCCAAATGAGCTAAATCCCAATAGTCTAGAAGATAACTCAAAATG
>JAULLF010140351.1:0-19001 GCA_035668175.1 Sarracenia flava
AGATGATGAAAGTCGCACTGCACCAAGATCTTCAATACCTGAACCTACGACTACAACAGCGGGTTCTGTATTCGATCGTACACTCGTTCAGTTGGTTGATGCAAAAAACTCTAAGCGTTGTTTTTAGTCGTTGATGGTGATGTATGCAGGGAGAATCCAACACCAGTAGAAGTAGACCCTGCCTAAGTGGTTGATCCGGTTCACCGAGGAGCAGGAGAGGCAAAGCCGCTGGGGCAAAGGTGGTGGGGGTCTCTGGGTCAGCATAGCCCATAGCGTAGCCAGAAGCACGAGTAACATCATTAGTAGATAGAGTTCTTGATCCATCGCCAGTGGCGTGAAAAGCATATCCTGTTACAGGTGAAGATCCAGATTGAGTGCTTGAAGCAGATCCAGTTGATCTGGCTTATGTACCGGCACCATTAATAGCTTATCTATCATCGTCTTGTCCAACATTCCTTCCAGGTCGGTAGCCAGTAGCGGCACTAGTGGTTTCTTTTTTTTTATTCAACCGATGAAGCATACGTTGATCCAGCAACAACCAACCCCCTTTTAATTTCTTTCTTTCTCAATGCACTAGCACCATTGTTCCCACCCAGCTCGTTGAGAAGATCGCGGGTGTTTGAGGCAGTTTCATTCACCGGCCGGTGCGCACCCGGAGATAGAGCGGGGAATCCGTAGAGCAGCAGAAGACCAACCCGCCAAAAACTCTCGCCTGCTGAACCAACATGTGATAGGGAGATCATAGAGGTGGGATGAGAAAGGGATCAGAGAGGTGAGTTGACGTGCTGGTTCTAGCCTCGCCCTTTATTGAATGATTGGACTAGCTTGCTAAAGAGTTAAAAAGTGGGTTGAATAGATAAGTGAAATAAAATTGTTGGCAGTGTTATGTTGGTTGGCCTCGTGATCATGTGCCCGTTTTCATTTCCTTATTCTCCAATGATTATGAGAATACCGCTAGCTATAGAGCCAGGTAGTAGCTATCTATAGTCGTTGGCGAAAGGACGAAAAGATGAAGAAAGGAACATTGCTTGCTTCCAAGCCTGCCACTACAATAGATAGGTCTTCCCTCGTTTTCGGAGTCATATTAGTAAGAATCAGAACTTGCACACCAACTTACTCACATAGGGCATGAGTCTATCCAGCCCAGCCGTTGATAACCTTCCCAAAGACACTCCACTAAGCAATGGTCCTCCGGCGTCAAACTATTCAACAATAACGCTGCTTTATTCGCCTGTAACCTCTCTTTCTCTTTCGTCACTTCCTACTCTTTCAGGGCCTTCGCCTTCGGCTTCCGCTTTCAGAGAAGCATAATAAGAATAAAGACTGGGTTGTGATAACTCTCTTGCTTGTCCGGTTGACTAGATCGGTGAAGTCGGATATGAACTACCTCTTCTGCTTTCTTGTCTTCGACTTCAGCTTTCAGACAAAACTAGTGGGAAATGAGCGTAGATTGATAGAGATGGCTTTTAAGGGGAACAACAACTAGGCATAACATAAATAGCTCTAATGGGAGTTGACGTACCCTCGATCTTAAGCCCCACAGGGATCGACTGAACTTCGACTTGACTTCAAAGAGCTCCTTATGTGCATTTCTGCCTGACAGCAAGCATTCCATCTTACAGTAATCCCTTCCTTCTTCTACTTGAAAAATTCCTCCCGAAGACCCTATTGACCGGATTGATTTGTCCACTTCGACTTCTCTCTTTCCTGTCGACTTCTTCGACTATGGATTTCGAGGTACGTCAGTCCGACTTCCCTGTGTTAAGCATATAGCCATTCCTTTCCTAAAGAGGGGATTCGTACTAAGAGCGGTTATTCCGAAAACAGCTTATTCTTTCAAACAGCCGATTCGTGAGCACAGACGATTTGATAACAGAGGATTTCCTTGACTCATTCTAACGCTATAAAAGGGGATCCTCGGTGTCAAACAGACGAACAGTTCGCCGGTCGGGCTTACTTATTCTGTAGGCGGGTTGCCTCCTCTTAGTAGACCCTTTTTTAATCCCCTTATGTTTAGGAAAGGAAAGACGAATAGCTTCAAAGCTTCCTTGGGGTGATAACAGAAGAGAATCTTGGCTACTCACCTCTTAGCTTCCCTTCTTTGAAATCTAGATCTTCTGTTTAGCGAATCTGGAATAAGGAAGCAAGAAAGCAAACAGGAGTGGTGCAGCAGGGGAGGTGCAAGAAGGAGCAAGCAAAAAAGGCAAGCAAGACAGCGAAGGAGTTAGTGCATTGATGCCCAGAATCCGCTTTTTCTGGTATAGAATCAGCTCCTAGTCTTAGTTAGCTCTCCTAGCTGCACATTCATCGTATATAATAGGATTGGTTTGATATCTATTTCAACGAGGTGCTGAGACTTGAAGTGCTACGCTCGTATAAGAAGGTTCGGAATGTCTTTCAAGACTTAATGCGCAGAATCGTCCTTGATTCGTAGATGCAAGGAATCATTCTCCCACGGGGCAAAGGAAAAGTCTCAGGGGAAGACAGACCGAAAGCCCCAAGTTACAATGAAAAAATCCTATTCCCATGTCTTTTTGAGTAAAGAACTCAGCTACTATTTTATTTTCCAATAAAAAACAAATATATTGTTGAAGAAGCACACCAGGACGCTTTCAAAGTATCTTCGGGATACGCCAGTTGACGGTGTGTCTTTAAAAAGCAAAAGAAAGAAGATTCGGGCTGACTAGGCTAGCACGACGGGAGAGTCCTTACCCTGCTATCGACGCATTGGCTCTTTTCCTGACATCAAAGTTATCTCTTAATAGAGTAAGAAGTTTCGGTGCCAATCAAGAAGCTGGGGAAATAGTACGTGCGCGTGTCACGATTGGTAGTGGGTAGAAGGGTGGAAAAATACCTATAACTATTCTATGCTACCTTCTTCCCAGTGAATTCCCCCCCCAGTATAGTGATCGCTTCCATCTTCCCCCTCATCAGTTCCAGGCTCACTGCTCATCCATCTTCATTCCCAAAAGGCGAAGATTTCCATTGAGTGAGAGTAACTGCTACGGTTTACATTGAATAGTTCTTAACCTCTTCCATTTGCTTTAAGAGAGAATAGGTAGGGAGTAAGGGGGACCTTCGCTTCCCTTCATTAGATGGAAGACCCGGACCTTCTTTCTTCTCCTGCCTAGCCCTGAGAAAGGAAAGTCACCGTCGTCAGGTTAGTACAGTTCTCCTGCTTTTGCCCTGCGCTGATTCAGTAGCTTCTTCTTTAGAATCCTAGACTAAAGAAGAAGAAAATCAAAAGAGAAGGGCGAGAACAAGAAGCGGTCCTTGTCCGTCGGCCGTCTACTAAGCGAGGCTCGCTGCCTTTTCTTCGCGAATAAGATGTGCAGGTAGCCTAGGAGAATAGGAAAGACTTGGTATATAATCCGGTCCCTCTGGAGAAGACCCATACCCGCTTCCAGCTACGAGAGCGGATTGAGTGCAACCTCATCATTACTTTATATCCGGCACTACCAATTCGAAATACAATCCACATAGGCAGATTTTACTTAGCCTTGATAGGTGCTAGACCTAAGGTGGACTGAACCAGTAACATAATATAGGTGGGTAGTGGAAACACATCCCCACGCATATTAAGCACTAGGACTCTGTTGGCGAATTCGCACACCCCAGACTGGGAGATCAATGATTTATATTTCTATTTTTAAACTCCCAAATCTGAGAGAGTCTTGCGATCCTCTACCGCGACCTCATGACCTGCATTGGCAATATTATTACCAAGCAGAGCATAATCTCGGAATGTACGCCCAGGGTAAACCCCTGTCCGCGGCCACCCACATACCACATAATGTGATAGTGTGAATAGCGGCCATGAAGAGTAGAATAGAAGCTTAATGGCCGCTATTCGAATTGATAAAAGAATGCCATGACACGAAGTGGGCAGGACACCCAGGGCAGCGGCGTACCTTAGCCCTACTCGAAGAAGGAGACTTCTGGCACCATATGAGAGAAGAGGTGGAGGAGTACGTAAGAACCTGCCTTGTTTGCCAACAAGACAAGGTAGACCACCAGAAACAAGCAGGTCTGTTGGAACCCCTACCAATCCCAGGGAGACCTTGGGAAAGCATTTCCATGGACTTTATCTCGGCCTTGCCTAAAGTGGATGGATTTGGGTCAATCATGGTGGTAGTAGACAGGTTCTCCAAGTACGCCACGTTCATAGCAGCCCCGACAGATTGCACGGCTGAAGAGGCAGCAAAGCTTTTCCTAAAGAACGTCATCTGGGGGATTCCACGGAACATCATCAGTGAGCGGTTCACAGGACGATTTTGGACAAAAGTCTTTTGGGTTCGGAACTACACTTCTCCACCAGTTTCCACCCACAAACGGATGGGCAGACGGTAACGCCCTATTGGAATTGGAAGAATACCTAAGACACTTCGTAAGTGCTAACCAGGGTACATTTGTTGGATGTAGCCCAGTTCTGTTACAACTTGCAGCACAGCGAGGCGACGCATCACAGCCCCTTCGAGTTGGTCACGGGACAGCAACCCCTTACGCCTCACACTTTAGCTCGTATCCCCACTGGTCGAAGCCCGGCCGCCTACAAGTTCGCCAAGAATTTCAAAGAGCGGGTCGACCCTAGAGAAAGCCGCTAAGAAAATGAAGAAATGGGCAGACACTAAGAGACGGCCTGTAGAGTACAAACAAGGAGACCTAGTAATGGTCAATCTCCAGCCACAACAATTCAAAACCTTCAGGAAGGTTCACAAAGGGCTCATACGCAAATATGAATGCCCTTTTCCAGTTAAAAAGAAGGTAGGAAAGGCAGCTAATTCATATTTTAAAGAGGTTGGTTGCTGGGCCCAGGCCTTTGCACTATCGATATGAAGTCAGCCTCCGTATCGAGGAGGGGTACTTCATGGGCTACAAGTGACTAAATATCTTCGCTTCGTGAGCAACTACTTACAATCTATCTTTCTTCATTGCCATTGCGTTCTCGCCGCCTACATGAACCGGCCTGCAATCGATGCTTATATTGTTAGTTGGGGCTGGGCTAGTGAGCCTTATTTACGGAACAAAACATAAAATACCTGGTCATGGTCTAATTCGTAGCGGGCCTCCTGTTCTAGTTTGTAGATCGAATTGGTTTCATGTTACCTTCTCGAGGAAGAGTTTGACATCAACAGGATCCCTCTTCGGAGGTGAAAGTCGGGTCATAATTCACTTACTATAACTATAAGGAATTTGTACTAAAGGCTATCGTCCTTCTGTATGAATCTGGTGCAAACTCTATCATGGCTTCATGGATCTCCATTGCTTATCATTATGCTTTGTCTCGACGAGGAAACAAAAGCAAATCAAATGATGGAACTAGGTGATCCTGGAAGATTAGAGTAGCCTACCCATTAGTAGAAACTAAATATGGAGAAGTGTGAAGTCAAAGCTAAAACTAAAAGAAAGTAGTTCGTGCACGAGAAATGCAAAGGAATCTTGGAAGAACCGGCACTTCAGCAAGAATTGACCCTCACTCTATGCCAAGGTAATTGCAAACCAGAAATCTAATAATAAATAGAAAATAACTTCCCGAAGCTGATCGTGAGAAATGGATATGAATTTCTTATAATTTAGAATAAAAGCAGTCGAGAAGCCTCGGGTGGCTCGATCACGAGCGAAAGGAAAAGGGGAGTCAGTGGGTGGTCAGATTCTAATTGAAATGGATATGTAAAGCCTGAAACAAATCCAGATTGAAATAATTTTTTTAAATGCTTTGCCCAGGCAGGTAAAGGAGAAGGATGTGGTCGTCTTCCTTGGGTCAAAAGGTGCAATCTTCTGACCGAAACTATAAGCATAAGTAGCACCATTGAAGAGGCCACTGAGTCCTATCTCGAAGGGAGCAGAGCTTTAAGCCAAGATTGGTATTGATAAAGAATTTCTGTCCAGAAGCGTGTAACACAAGATTATTTCACAACGACGAAGCAAGCAGAAAGAAGATTAGACTTCCCATTTGGGCTAGTCCGCCTACGCATCTTATGAAATTTCCACGAACCATCACGAATGGCGAATGAGAAGAGGAACCCCGGCACTTGAGATGGGTGCTTTCCTTCTTTTTTCTTTCGAAGGTGTTCAAGGGCTGATTGAGGTATAAATTAAATACATATAATTACAATTTTTCTTGATTTGGTGGTAACCATTTGGACGAGCAATCGCTACTTCGTTCTCGCCTTTGAGTGCGCAGGGCTTGAATCATCCATAAAACGCCTATTCCTAGGTGCCAAGCTTGTGTGAAATATCTGACTTGCCTTATTCCCGGAAGTGGGTTAAAATCCCAAAAGTGAATAATTGCAAAGATTTTAGATATTGTCTCAGTACTTGTGGCTAGTCCTCTTATATGGACTTGACCTCCCTAAGGATGCTTCCACAGAAGAGGCGAGAGGGAAGGGGAAAAGCAAAGAGCAGGCCCTTTTCTTTTTCAAATACTTGATTTTGAAACTTTTGCAAGACTGAAGAAGCTCGTACCTATAGCAAGGAGAAAGTCGTAAAGTCATAGTGATGTTGATTCAAAGCAATCCATCATCGCTAGCTAACAAACAGCCAACACAAGATACCAAGAGAGAGGGCTTAGGAGAACTTACAGGGAATGAAGGAGGGGAGGCTACAAGACAATGTTGAAAAAGACAATCTCTGTCTGCTAACTAGGAGAAAGAGAACTGTATGATAGAACTATAACTATAGGATGGCAAAGAGGTATAAACTTCAAAAGAGAAAGAGCAACCTCATCTCCCTTTATATGCAAGAAAATATAGCTAGTTGGCGAGATGCGGTTCATCAAAGAGAATTTCCTCGATCTCAACAAGGTGACAGAAGCCCTCTTGATTGAGCGCGAAGTCGAAGAAGAGGGAGATCAAAATATGGTACAGCCAAATCGAGATGAATGGAAGATGCCTATTGCGGGTCTGGTCCCTGCTTCCTCACATTGAACGATTACATGGTGTTAAGCAATTGAGATCGACCTTTCTCATGCAATTGAATGCTCCAAGCGATCAGTCCATGACTTCCTTTGTTGGCTCCTACTCTACCAGACGGTGACCGGCTCAATAGAGCACCTTTGGGCGCTGGCTTTTCTAAACCAAGTTAGGGAATCAGTGACCAACAGCTTGAGAAAGCATTCAAAAAAGTTGCATCTCTTACGATAAACACTGAATTTGATTAGCCCCTGCAGGAATTGAACCTACAAACAAGGCTTTTTCCTTGTGTTACCTAACTAAAGAGCTCCCAAGGCCACCTGATTCGGAGTAGAACACTCCTATTTACACTTCGATTCCACCCACTGATCCAGCTAAGGCCCGCAACCAAAGAGGAGAAAAGGCCTTGCACCGGTAATGCTACCACACAGGTTTTGAGGCGAGTTTCGAAATCTTTGATGAGTGTAGCAGCTTCACAAGTCCCTTCGGCTTGGAGCTGGAGTCATTGATCTGTTTGGCGAGTTTGCCTATAGATGTATACAATATAAAGGCCTGCAAGTTCTGAAAGTTCTGACTTCGTGTTCTTGACCTACTTGTCTATTAGTCTTGGCGGGAAGACTCCAATCAGTGGGAGCGCTCATCTCGCATTCTCCGATGAAGGATAACGATTCGCTCGTCAAGCTGAGTGGCTGGGTTACGAGTTTGGGTTTTTAGGCGAGGAAGAAAGGCCAATACTAGCCAATTCTGAGTTCCTTTTGACTCAAGAAGGTTTCGCAGGGACATCCAATAAAGTACACGTCCGCTTGGTAAGGTACAGAGTGAATTTCGTATTGATGACCCACCTATTCCCGGCCTAGTTGAGAAAAGTGGAATCCATCTTTAGCCTGCCCGAAGCGCCTTTGCTGCTGCCGCTGACGCTGTCGCTACGACTGAGCCAGTTCGTTTGCTTGGAGGGAAGTTCTGATCCTTTGTTTGTTCGAAGAGACAATGAGGATGAATCCGAAAGGTTGCTTTCTTACACATATGTACCCGAGAGCGGGCCCAAACGAGAAAAGAATATTCCAAGAAAAAGTTGTACAAGAAAAAAAGTAATCGAATGTGCTGATTCCGGATTTTTCGGATCTATTTCCAAAAAGGAAGGGAAAAAGACAAGAGGTCTTCTCTTCGCATCAGAGAGTTGAGTTAGGCGGGCACAGTTGAGAATGGAACTAGTGGATATCAACAAAAAGGAGGCGTAGGTTTCGCATCGATGTGCTCGAGAAGTGCGGTAGGAGCAGTGCCCTTGTAGAGTCGACAGCACAGTTCCAGCCGAGTTGGTTAAGCTGGGTTACAGGTCTCATGCTTCGAGTTGAGGCAATCCAGAGACAAGAACGATTTGGTTCCAGAGGTCATGCTTTGTCTTTGCCAAGTTGAATAAAGCAGTTTGACTGCACGCAGGTTTGGGTTTTTAGGTGAGTGAAGTGCATCCAATCCATTTGTAGCAGCAGGGGTAAGACCCAGATTAGAGATTAGATATAAGCACCCCCAACCCCCCTCTTTGTCCTTCCTTCGAGTAGGTCCGCTCACTGGAAAGTTAGGTCAACAGAAAAGTTCCATCCTGCAAGGAATATCGTAGAACAGCCGAAAAGCGATGACATTCCTTGTGGCAAGAGTCGACCTCTAGGGTATCGAGAGGAGAGTATAGATTACAGAGTTCATCAGTCCAAGTCTCAGAAGAGAGACTCCTGCGCCATCCATTCTTCCAGTATGAACCAGTTTCAGAGCATACATCGTAGAAGACGGAACTCCTGGATTACCTTCTCAACTACCCTTCTCCGGTGGAGTGACCGGTTGAGTTTCGTGATCTACTTTCTTTATTTTGATCGGCTAAATCAGCCTAAAGCAGGGTTCGCATTCCTAGGTCGCGCGTTTCCCCGGGTCGGTGCCATGAATACACGGGTAGCTTTTCCAAGTGTCACGACCAGGGCAAAAAACGTAGAAGTAGAAATTCCGAGTCTACCTCTTTTCGCGGGTTCATTCAGCAGGCCAGTTTGAGAAATGGAATTCGTTGGGCGCGCTAGCTAGGCTACAGATTTAGGTCTTTAGACGGGTGATAGTGAAAGTCCGTGCCTGTTGGTATAGCCAATTCCAAGTCCGGCTTTTGGCCGGGTCCGTCTAGCACCATGGTTTGGTTCCTTTCTTCAAAGCGAATTTGAGTCAGCATGTTTGGCAGTCTGGTTCCAGTTCCTAACCCCCAGCTGTTTCGCGGTTGGATGTGAAATGCTATGGGAGAACCTTTTGGATATAGAAAGTGCCAGATCTCTGTTATCAAGGTGAGGAGCAAAAACAACTCCCTGAAATGAAAGCAGAAAGCTCATCCTGTTGAACTCCTCACAAGATTTCAAAGGACTTCTTCCACTAGAAAAGACTTTGGATCAGTTGATGAACACGATCACCGGCGTGATCAGGAAACCTCTCCTTATCAGTTGGCATTCACTATTGATCGCCTCGCCGAAATACTCACTCGCCTTTGGTGGAATGCCTGTCTCGCTTTTGGTGGTAGTTCTGTTCATCTTTGCGTCTGCATGCATGGGCATAAAGAGAGCCTGTAATTACGCATATAGCACCAGAAAAGTAGAAAAGAAAAAGTAGGAATAGCATCTGATCGGAAAATGAAAAGATAAGTAGGACGTCAACTCTGCTCTCCAAAAGTATGGTTGACTTTGGAAGATTGACGATCGGATCGCCTCCGACTATACAGTTCCTGTATTAGTTCCTAACTTATCGGGTTATTTGGGCGGACTCCTTCTCGGATGCAGTGGTCGCGACGGTGTCATGTTCTGTACTGGTACACTTACTAGTATAGTCTCAGGGCATGCTTTGGTTCAGCAGGCCGGTGTAACACAACCGACTGCTGGTAACTATGACCGTTGGTTTATAAGACTGTCGACCCTGCACCACACACCCAGATGAAGTCAAAGTAATGTAATAACCAAGATCAGCAAGTTGACTGACAGACAAGAAACTTAAAGATAACTGAAGAACATGATATACTGCATCAAGAGATAAACGACCAGATGGATCAGAAGAGCGAGTCACAGATCCAACCTGACGAACAGGAACAAAAGCACCACTAGCTGTAAAAACAAAAATAGATGAGGATGGTGTGACAGAAGAAGTAAGAACTGTGCTATTAGGAGTCATATGATGGGTCGCTCCTGAATCAAATATCCAGGATAACTAATAAAAAGAAGGATTTTTTTAGTCCTCTGCCTTGGTCACCTGCTTTGTGAGCGAGAAGAGTCATCTTTTATTGGGGAAAGCCGGGCTCTCATTATGACTCCAGCCTCCACGCATGAAATGTTGGCATGCATGTTCCGACATCCATCGTCTATAGTGCTTGCTTTTTCCGATCATTCAATACACACGGAGAAGAGAAGAGGGAAAGATTTAAACATTAGTAGCTTATTCAATCCGATCGGGAATAGGATAAATAATGGAATAGGAAGAAAAGTCCCTCTCCGACAATAGGACTTGAAGGCTTAGCTCTGCGAGCCTGCCGCTACGCTCCTTCACCTCGTAAACTCGGTAAAGCGGCAACGAGAAAGAACCTTGCCTTACTAATCTCTTTCGAGATAAAGGTTATTACAGAGGTGAAGGCACCCATCTGGCCTTTGAAGGAAGGCTAGTCACTCCCGCTCTACTTCCTGAAACTAAGGAACTGGCTTTAGATCGGCTCATTTGGAGGGAATAAAGATGAATCGATAGACTTATGCCTCCTTACCTCTGTGATAGCCTATTGATCCAGTTTACGAGGCTTTCAGTCTACGATAGCTAGTTACAGATGATAAGGATAGGCTAGTTTCAGATTAAGCAAGTTTTGAATAGTTGGAGAGGTGGTTGTCTTATACCATTCGTGCCTAACTGACTTTTTAAAGCAGACAGATGTCCATTCAAAATGAATTTATAAAGTGAGATTCATATTATTGATATCCCACTAGCTCATGTGCAGCTGATTCAATTGATAACATCACAGCTGATACGACAAGACCGGTTATTCACTCACCAACAACAGCGCATTCAATAGCAGCATTCGATGCCTACTCTTTATCCGGGTATGAGTTTGAAGTTAAAAATGGTTAGCCCTCTCAATCTTCCTTAGGCGCATGTCTAAATCAGAATATACCATGTAGCTTTGACAGCTACGTGCTGGCTTTTTCATTCTTCCCTACCATCCCGCCATTCCTGACCTGAGGAAGAACCTCGTCTCGGGAGCTCTGCTTAGCAAACATGGCTTCAAAACGGTGTTCGAATCTGACAAGTTTGTACTCTCTAAGAGATGTCTATGTTGGCAAGAAGGTTAAGCGGGCCGAGACTCGATCTTGCTTTCCTGCGTTCCATTTGGAGATTTCCTCGTTCGTGAAGCTCTTCACCTGAACTCATAGTGAAGGGGCTACAGTGGGGTGTTATGGCCCGAGAGGATTAGATAGGCTTTGGACCCGATGAATAAAATCTATTCGGGAACTTATTTAGATCAGTTTGAAAGGACCCTACTAGGTCCCTATTTCACCACATACTTTTCGCTCTAAGTTAGGGTCGACTTTCCAAGTCGTGTGAAGGGAAGGCTAAGCGAAGAATCTTCGCAATGAGAAACTATGTAAACCAAAGGTTGCTGAAACCGGTCCATGATTGGTTGATGTCCATTTTAGGGCGGATTCCAATGGATGGAATCTTCCAACAAACAAAGCCTTTGGATCAGCTAGTTGGCGAGATGACACTGTTTTCATTCGATCTCAAGTCTGCCACCGAAAGGTAAACGCTTGTGACGCTCTTTGAGATCCTATTCGATCAGTTATTCGCATCTTCGTGTGTGAATTCATGTCTAGCGTACAATGTGTTTCATGCTCCCGGAGACCTTTTTTGAATCTATCATTCGTTGCTGGTCAACCTCTAGGATACTCTTACCTCTTTGCCCCTGTTCGCCCTATCACATCACATAGTGGTGTGGTGGTGTGCCAAAAGAATGAATCCAGGTCGCCGCTTTCTTAAGTATGCAGGTACTAGGCGATGATGTGATAATCGCTGATGAAGCGGTAGCTAAGGTATACGAATAAGCCCTTTCTGACTTGGGAGTTACGATCAGTAGACAAAAGTCAAAAGTTACGGATTTCCCGAACCGGAGCGGGTGAGTTCTCCAAACGATTCAGAGTTCGGGGAATGTCTGTCTACTCCTTGTGGCCCCTGTTGAAGTGAGAATCAAGGGACGAGGCAGTTTCAAATTGCATATGAGATGACTGATCACTCTACCCCTATTGTTGAGACTCATTGGAGGATCGGGTCTACTGACCGTCAGTTGGTTATCTTTGGTTATCTGTGGGCTCCCCATCATGATATGGTAGATAAGGGATTGTATCCCAAGGTACCCATACTTCCCGATCCATATGGATTCGGATGTGTACGTGTCCTTGCTTTTTGGGCTATAGCTAAATGAAGGTGTCGATGGCAACGAATACTTGGTTCTGGCCGACGGCCTAACCCAGCTACGGGCAGTAAGAGGGAGACCCGTCCTGGCACATTGGCCTGCTCCTAGTTTTCCGACAAAGAAAGTCAAAAAAGATCGGTGCCGCGGGGAGATCGCGAACCTTTGTCCCCTTGACCTTAATGGTCCTCAGTGAAACTGGGGAACATAGTTCTTTATCTGATTTCGTCGTCTAGTTGTTCATTCAACCAGACCGTCAGATTAAGGCAGTTACGTCCCATCTTTCCTGCCAATTCTAAAACAGAGAATCCTTTTGGTAGAGGCCCCTCACTCGGGCTTTGGCTTTGTTGTCAACATTTGCTTTGGTTTGGATGCACATCTTTTGTCCTTCTTCCACCACATGAGCGTACGAAACTCTCTGCTTCCAATTCGACGTCGACAATGAACTCAGAACGTCAGGGATTTTGGCATGGTGCTTACTCTAATTAAGGATTTTCCTTTCTTCCGGGTACACATTGGTAAATAAAACACAAACACAGGAAGGGAATTCAACAAAGAGGGGATCGTCAGATCCGTGTCCAGCGGCTACCGCTTCCTTATCAATCGGCGAAGCCTACCTCTACTTTCGAAGGATGACTCGGATACATATGTATCTGAGATATAGCTAAAGGGAAACGTCGATGGCAATGAGTACTTGGTTATTATGACCGACAGCCTAACCCAGCCACGGGCAGGGAGAGGATTGGTAGCCTTTTATCCAGCTAGTCCTCAACGAACCATCAAATAAAATATGAAGCTTTAGCGCCGAAAGGCCTAAGGTTTCGTCCTTCCATATTGAGAGGTTCCCCGCATTCACATGGGCTAGTTACCTGATGAGTGGTACAAATATTATGAATAAAGGTATCTTTGACTAAACCTGTTGAATCTGGATAAGTGTACCTTCGTACAAGATCTCAAATGATGACAGTCGAGAAGGTGCGTCGATCATTTCTATCAATATGGAATCTCCGAACGACCTTTCTATCCTTATCCCGTATCTCCTTTTTTTCTCATTCTCCGGAAAAGGTAAGGCTATGAAGCCCTTCCTTCAGCTGGTTTTGGCTTGCCCCTTTACTAGCTCTTAAGCCCAAAACACGCTCTTTCGGAGTCGCTTGCTACTTTCAATCAGAATCAGAATCGGAGAGCACTTTTAGTCTGCGCTGGTGCTCTGATCTACGACCACCCTCCTATCAACCAAGAAATGGAAAAACATCTCGTAATTTATTTAACCATAAAATAGATGCATAGACTTATCTGGATCTTAATACGTATATAAGGTTCATAGGTGGAGGGGAACGGAAGATTCGTAAGTCGATAATAAGATTATAAACCTCGACCTATTCTGACTTTTGAAAGGAAAGCTACCACCTACCCCTCACTTGAAGCCCCCGTAAATTCTTGGATTTCTCGCAATATGATGAACCTATCTTATCTGAATCCCTCCAGGCAAATCTTTCTTCTCCAGCCTTTTTTTCGATCTCCATTCTCTAACGAATATCTCTTTTCCAGAAATCAAACTCTTGTCAGTCTAATCAATGGCATCTTTTTCTTACCTTTCTTTTCCTGGAAAGACACTTGTCTCGGTCTTAAACAGAGCCTTTCGCCTGAGGCGCGCTAGCTTCACTCTTAACCTGCATTCTCTGATAACAGCAGCAGGATAAGCAAGAATTCCCTCATCGCCTCGAGGGCTCTAAACGTAAACTCCACTCGCTTGATCAAACGGAATAATTACACTAACGTTCAATCCCTAAGCGGAGTTGGCTTGTTTCGTGCCTTGAGGCCCTGCGATGGATGATTCATCAACTGACAGACCTTGCTTCCCCACCTGTGATCCCCTCTTTTCGCTTCTGGCCCTTGTAGAGTCTGAAACCCAGGAAAGAACAACCAGAATCTGGGGGGGTAGATTCGGTAAAGGAACGGAGACAAAAAGCTCACTTGGTCCGCTAACGAGATGCGCAGGTCGATGAGCGAAAGACTCTGCCGGTGTCTCACTTTTTTTTGAGCAGCTCGAGCAAGAGAAAGACTAGAGAAGAGACGCTCTGTTGCCTCGGCTTAAGAGCGTGGGGGAGGGAATTTTGGGTATATGACGAGAGAATGTACAAGGAAGAAAGGCTGGAGGCCTCAAAATGGAGGTTTTGCCAAGGGATATTGATTTCTTCCCCTATTTGACTAATAATAAAGGGGCTTGAAAGGTCTTCTTAAACGGCCAATTGATGGCCTCCCTTTTAGGATCCCTTGTCGGTTGCGCCTTGACGTTCGCGGTATTTCGGTTTAGCCTCGCGGCCCTATGTTGAGTAAGGGGGCAGAGTCAACTTCAAGCGTAATACTTCTTGACTTGATCGGTGTTGATGGGCTCAGAAAGTGCTTCTCCATCCATGTTGATCAGTCGAAGTGTATATCCAGGTGTAATCCTTTTCACGACGAAGGGTCCATCCCAGTTCAATCTTCATTTTCCTTTTGGATCTGGGGGGTTCACTCGGACTTATTTTAGAACAAGGTAGCCGTAGGGGCATCTCCGGCTGGATTGAATCCTTCGCCATTAATGATAAAAACGATTCCTAAAAGACTAAAAAGTATACAATATAAGATAATAGAAGTCCTAGACTACAAAGTAATGGTATGCCTTACGCAGCGGAGTTTACGCTTCGAACTATAAACCGAACTAGCGACAAGGAGGTAGGAGAGTGACCAGGCCTGATATCTTACAAATGAATCTAAATCCTCAGCAACCAGCCCTACCACTCAATCCGCATGAGGCCCCCACCACTTCTCATGCGGAAATAACAAGCAGAACTTGCTCATACCGCACCAGAAGCGGAGCAAGTGCCCATCGAGGCTCTACTAGACTCACAATGGGTCACTGAGCGGGAAAACTGGGCCTCGAATTGCGCAGGAAAGATGGATTGCACCTTCCTGCTCTCCCAACTACAAAGAGAAGACAGCCTATACTGCTACTAGGCAAGAAGAGCTAACAGCTAATACATTCTTATCTCTCCTAGTGATCTACGACAACCCCCAGAGCAGGAATGAAAACCTTTCTTGGGGGATCGGATCCACCAAAGCCCATTCGCCTAGCAAGAGGAAGAGCAAGGATCTCATCTACCGTACCATTTTGAGCGGGACAACAAAAGGGGAGAATAGGACCTGCTTTCGCCACGTCAGATGGGACCGGATAGCTCCTTACTTAATCTATGATCCGGTATTTGAGTTCTACCCTGAACAACATCTTTCGGCCGGCTTTGGTTGGCAGGTTCAGAGTAGAAAGCGAATGAGGCTGATCGAGCGGCTGCGCTAATAGAAACGGCTTTCAACTTTGATGCTTCCGTTTGCTAGCTCGCGTATTTGATTGCTTGGCTCGCTTCGCATTCCAGTTATAGCTACGCTCGCAGGTTGCTCTTCCTGCTTGCTTGTATTGTATGCCATCTTCCGATTACTTGCGCTAGCTCCCGCGTCCTTGCCTGAGCCAAAGAGTATGAAATAGTAGACTAACGACTATGGGCAATAAGGACGAATAGCCGCTGACTTCCACTTTCTTAGTTGGAATCCAATCCTTACTGCACTTTAGAAAAAACGAGCCTACTACACTATTGCTTTCTTGAAAGATGTCTTGTTCCGGTGTAGATTGGTTTTTAGCTTTTTGGGGTTCTTTCAAATTCTGATTCCTACTTCTACTGACTCTTATGACGATCCTGACAAGCCAACAGACCTGTTCCTATTCTTTTCAATAGACGAGTTAGGTTCCTGCCTGAGATTGCTTTTGTGGCTCGCTCTTTCCGCTCGCACCGTTCAAGTGGATAAAGAGATCTTCCCTTGCTCTTGCTTTCGGTAAGCGAGTAGGCGTAAAGGCTGTATTTGCGGTAGCGGGCGTACGGTAGATTTTGAGTTTTTATCTTGGGAAGCAAGTCCAGTGAAAGCACCGCAGAGATAATCTTTCTGCTGCTTCGGGTGGCAACCCGTCTTCCTTGCTTATCTTACTATCCTCCCCTCTTCGATAGCATCCATTTTCGCTTACAGGAAGAACCATGCCCCTAGCGACCAGATCTAATACACATTCTGTTCTTTCCTTACCTACAATGCTTAACAATAGCAAGGAGAACTACTCCCACTCATAAGTAACATCTAGAAAGAAGGATTGAGATGGATACTTCTAATGCATTCTAATGCCTTATAAATGCAGACGATAGAGAGACATATACTTATACAGATGCCAAAGCCGAGCAAGGAAAAACTCGTAAAGTTATTGATGACTCAACGATGAGTGAGACAGCATCGGTAGCTGCTGGTGAGACAGTCTAATCTATTACTTTCTGTCCTTTCTCTTCTCTTACATGAGCTTGACAGTTCTAGATAGAAGGGCTTTTCATTGGATTGGCTCTATCTTGTTATAAAGCTACCAGTAGGAGGACTATCTAACGAAGGAATAGAGTCCGATATCTCAGAGGAATTCTAGCAAATATAAGAAAGGAAGCTATTGAAATTCACATATAAAACTGGACGCTTTAACGAGAATTCCCTATACTAGAGGAATAAAACCTGGTTGTAAGAGGCACTTCAAGATGGGCATAGAAACGAAATGAACCCTCTTGTTGATCCCCTTTTTCTGTTATCCTACTCGCACTCGCTGGTGTAACTTTCTATCCTACATTCGCCTAGCTACAGGAGTAAGAAGGCTTTTCTTTTATTACTATTTTATAAATGCTTTGCTCTGCTTGGTCTTATTAGGCATAGAGGAATCAAAAGAGCTAACTACGCTCGGGAAAGGGACTGCAACACAGAAACAAGACTGCCCAGGATGGAGCAATGCAAGGGTGGCTTACCGATATGTTGCTAATTGGTTCGCTCGGGGAAAGAGGTTTTGAAGTGACGCTTCGCTTGTCGCATAAGGTTTGGTTGCTAATCCAGCATGTTCGGGACTCTCAGACCTACTTGAAGGAAGGGATAGACTCCAGAAACGTAGGATTCCCTCCCTTCTAACTCTCGTTTTAAGCTTTCATTGGACTCAAGGACTTCGCAAAAGAGGAGCTAACCCTACTCATGCTAGTTCCCTATTACAATCCCTTACTACAGGAGGGGGAAAGACTTCAATTGGATAGCCTATAAAGGCAAGTTCGCCAACTGAAAACAAGAAGCTGGGAGGCCTTATCCCACTAACAGAAGAGTAAGGAAACTTTAGCTACTAGAAAGCCAGTGAAGAGGAGCCTTCTTTAAATTTAAGAACATCCATGCGGGTTGAAGGAATGAATAAAGGGAGCTTGAATGGCCATTTCAGCTGTTGTAGTAAGGCCATTAGAAAAAGCCATAGCTTTGATAATGACCAGTCTTTCGGGTCCGCGTCGGGACTTCTTTAAAACTATGAGATGGGTACCATTACGTTCTTTACGCTACATACCTTCCTTTAGGCCTTTCCGATAAAACGGCCAGAGCCCGCTTCTCTCTTTCCTTACTTAGCCCGGCTAAAAGAAGTATCTTACCGCGCATCTGAAGAGCGGCTATCGGAGTCAGGCTTAAGAGAGCATCCTACCTATACTAAAAAAAAAAAAGAATACAATCATCGGATTCTGGGATCACCAGCCTATCGAACCAAACCATTTGTTGTTGCAGAACCCCAATGGTTACCAAGAGAGCGGCTCTCTTGATACGAACCGATCAGGGAGAAGAATCTGCCTGCTTGCGATAGTTGACTTAAGCCAAAACGCGGTTTGCCAATTTTGTCTGCCCTTGGGCGGGTAAGTCAGACCATAAGAAATAGGGGGCACTCGCTGTCATAAAGTAGACGTGGGCAAGAAAACACGAAAGCAAAGTATGCACCTCCCCGCCGATCGGGAAGATAAAAAAAACCCATCTATTTTAAAAGAAGAGAAAATAAAAGAAACGGAACCCAGAGAGAGAAGAAAAGCTTACCGAGGAGATCAGGAATGAGGCTCCCCTCCTGTGTACTCGCGATAGGTAGTGTCTCGTTCTGCACATCAGGTATAATATCTGGTTGTACCATATGATCACTCCAAACCTCTTCTAGAACTACTTGCAACCTGGGTCTGTGGTTTCCTCTTCCAAGAATCTAGCATTTGTGCTAACAAATACCCTCTGACTCTTAGTATTATAAAATAAACCACCTTTAGTAACTTTGGGGTATCCTACAAAGAAACAAACTTTCGTCTTCAGTTCCACCATACTTGCATCTCCCACCAGCGCATTTGCTGGGCAACCCCATATCCGAAAGTATTTAAGACTTGGCTTACGCCCAGTTCATAATTCCACAGGGGTACCGGGAACTGCCTTCATAGGTGCCAAATTCAGAATGTAGCTCGCTGTTTCTAATGCATGTCCCCAAAAATAATGTGGTAAATTCGAATAACTCATCAAGCTCCTTACCATCTCCTTAAAGATCCTATTCCTTCTTTCCACTACACCATTTTGCTGAGGCATCCCTGGTGTAGACAACTGGGATGTAATCCCATGTTCTGACAAGTAATCCCTGAACTCCCCAAGAAGCTATTCACCACCATGATCAGATCATAGGGTTTTGATACTTTTACCTGTCTGCTTCTCCGCTTCAGCCTTAAACACTTTGAATTTCTCAAAGGTCTCAGACT